>BTHU01000014.1:2691977-2779477 GCA_036184795.1 Tokudaia tokunoshimensis
TTACGCAGGTGCCAGAAAAGGTGTAATTAAAAAGTCCCATCAATGCACCAAACCCATTTTTAAAGGCATCAAGCAGTTCCCAGATTTTCTTTTCCCCAGAGTCACATTGTGGTTTCTGTAGAGAAACAAACTGGAAAACATCTACTTTTTTTTTTTTTAGTGAAATTTAAGGTATGAAATTTCTACCTTTCTGATAAATTTGCCCTTTCTTTGATTTAGGTGGAACATCCTAAAAATACTACCTCTATGAGGGCCACGTTTTTATATACATGTTATTTTTATTTAGACATTATGAATATCTAAACAGAATTTAAGGAGGAGTGAAAATGACATTGGGCATTATTGTTATTTGATTAAAATGCTAGCCTTTTGTATCCAGACTTGAATATCTACAAATCATAAAACTTCACACTTTTCAAAGAGAGGACTTGGGTTGAAGGAAAACAGAAGGCTGTAGCCATCTATGTGTGTATGTTTGTATATTTATGCAGTATTCTGACTTGGCTATAATCTGTAATTCTTGGCTATTATTTCAGTTGCAACAATAATTTTTAGATTAATGGTTATAATTTTAGTAAGGCACACATGAAAAGTTTTATGTTCATGCTTGAAAGGAGGGTCATTAAATATTCATTATTAGTACTCAAATTAGGTGTCAGGCTCTACATAACAGTTACCCGTTATCATCTCACCAGTTTAGATTCAGCAATAGGTGAATGGCAGGCAGTGTGTGGCTCAGAGCAGTGGGGGAATTGTGTGGGGAGGGCCGGGCAACACGGAGAGAACTGATTTTCAAAACCTCATTTGACATACTTATGTTGACAAATTATTTAAAGGAATTACTGTATCACCAATAAACGTGCTTATGTGTTGGGATGGGATCATGGCAGAATTTGCTTCTAGTTGTTTATTTACCCCATGATGGTGAAAAACGTCTTTCTTCAAATAGGAGGAAAAGACTCAGATCCAAAGGCTGAGCCGTGGTAGTCATTTGTGTGCACCTAATCTCACCGTGAGGAAATCACCTTTGCTGTTGATGGTTAGCTTTCTCCATCTGCCATCAGATATACTCATCAGAAACAAAAATATAAAACAGATTTTTATAAATATTGTGATGCACACATATAGAGATTGTGTCTTTTCAATCTGTTTTGGAAAGACACACAGGGAAAATAAATGCAATTATATTATAATGCAAAAGAATATTCTTTTCCTTCCCACATACCTTGATGTACAGTTAGGTGGGAACACTGAGAGAATCACTTGTGGTTTAAATCAAATACACTAATCTTTCCATATTACTCAGTAATTTTAAATTGGTTCCTTTTCCATAGGAAATAGCCATAAACTTGATTCCAATCACATGTAACTTTAGGGTTTTTGTCTTAAAGAATCAGATTATAGTCTATGAACACATGCAGTTCTGCATTTTTCAACAATGCATCTGGACTCTTCATAATGATGGTTTATTTTATTTTATTTTTTTCTGCACTGAGGAGAGGAAAGGATATATAGGTCCATGAATCAATCTAGGTAATGGGGAAGGTGGAAGTAATAAATAATACAGTAACAACCCTAAACTAATGAGCTGTTGCTAAGGTACATCTCATAGGCTCATCCTCTATATAAAAGTCACTAATGACCCCTCGGTGTAATCAGATGATAAAGCTTTGCCATAAGGCAACACCTGTGCAATTAGAACTGCAGATTCCTTTGCACGTTTCATTAATTTCAGGATTTTGTAAAGGCACAATGACTACACTAATAATCTAGTCTACTTGACTCCATGTCTACTGGAAACAAAGTGTCTAATTAGATAAGGGTAATTAATTAGAGATAAATGGAGCTAATCAGGCTCGGTTAACACTAATTCTCTGAATTAAGATATTTTGGGACACCTACTATCCTCCTGGCTTTGATATTCTCCATAAAGTGTAAGTTCTAGAGGGATCAGGAGTGCTGGCGTTTGAGAACTGAGCAGCCGTTTGAAGAGGTATTTAGGTATCTGAGGCTGAACAGTTTTCTTTCATATTTTGCTTTTTTTTTATTATAAAACCACAGTTCTCTTGTGCTTAAAGAATTCACTTTGTAGTTCTTCCAATCTCTGCTAGTCTCCACATAAATTTTAATAACCTTTGCTATCATTTTTATAATCTGTGTAGCCCACCAATGGAAGAAAAGTGCAAGGTGTTCTGGCCCTTAAATAAAGACTTAATTTGTTACATTAAGGAAATTTCAAGACTCATCAACCTATACCCTAAAATTCTGGTTTACTTTTTATTTTTTTAAACAGAGTTTCAAAATCAGATCTAAAACAACAACAAAAAACAAACAAAAAACCCAAAAAAACTGTTGTCTTGGCTGTCCAAGACTAGCTCTGAAGACCAGACTGTCCTTGAACTCAGAGATCAGCCTGCCCCTGCCTCCCAAGTGCTGGGATTAAAGGAATGAGCTGAAACATCTTAAAATTTTGATCCTTTAAATAGACCAAACACCTAAAATTTTGATCCTCTGATTCTGATTCTTTAAAGAGGACAAAACTCTTTTCACTTTGTTGCACAGTTATGGTCTTCAACTGGGGAAATAAGAGGCTTTGAAGTAGGAAGTTGTGTGGATTCAAATTCTGCCTCTTACTAAGTGAGCAGCCTTGGGAGGTTGCTTAACTTTGCTTATTTCCCTTAATTAGAAATGCAAATAAAGGGCTGGAGAGGTGGCTCAGCTGTTAAGAGAACTGACTGCTCTTCCAGGGGACCTGAGTTCAATTCAACAGCACCCACATGGTGGTAGCTCACAATCATTTATAAAGGGATCTGATGCTTCCTTCTGGCCTGCAGGTATACATGCAGATAGAGCGCTCATACACACACACACACACACACACACACACACACACACACACACACACGAGAGAGAGAGAGAGAGAGAGAGAGAGAGAGAGAGAGAGAGAGAGAGAGAGAGATTGAGAGAGAACTGAAATAATCCTGATATGCATGATAGTGATAGTCACAGGAAGGTTGGTCCTGTGAGTGCTGAGTCGGGGAACTGAAGCTTGTCTGTTGTAGGTCTGGAATGAACAAGTAACTCAGCATCACATCAGACTGACTACAGAATAATCAACAATATTTCAGTTTTCCCAGTCTCATAGCACTGAGTGTGGTAACTGTGAAGCTTGCCTGTTATTGGTCCGGATGAACACGTTGCTCGGCATCACATCAAACCACAGAATTATCAACACTGTTTCAGTTTTCCCAGTCTCACAGCAATCTCTGCATTGCATTTAAAGACACCACAGAATTATCAACAATGTTTCAGTTTTCCCAGTCTCACAGCAATTTCTGCATTGCATTTAAAGACACCAAGTGGCAAATATTAAAAATGTAGTCCCAAGTAATCAGAAAAATAAATGTCCCAAATTCTCTAGTGAACAATGTGAATTTATCTACTTTTTAAAAAGTGTTTAGATTACATTTTGTGTGTGTGTGGGTGTGTGTGTGGAGAGAGAGAGAGAGCGAGAGAGCGAGAGATAGTTCTGGGGACAATTTGGTTCTGTTTCCACCATGTGGGTTCCAAGACTTGAATTCTGGTCATCAAGCTTTATGACAAGTGCCTTCCTACACTGAGTCATCTCATCAACCTCCTGGTTGGGTCTTCTATACTGAAATAATTATTCTTCTTGGCAAGTTGCCATGGGTAGACCAGGAATGGACAGATTTTCCCAAATAAATTACAAAGCATGCCTTCATATGAGGTAGGCATTAAATCTGTCTTCTGTGTCCAACCCTCTTTCCGGTCTCTGTTTCAACTCCTCCGAACCCATGCCTGTATTGTGCCAATCATCTCCTGACGAGTACCCAACTTCATTTCTTTCCTTTGTAATTAGATACCACCAAATCAATGTTGTTTGTGGAAAACTTTCCTTATTCCCTTATCAAGATCATAAGTGGATTCCTTGGTGAACTAAGACTCTATCATACAGGCAGTCAGAGCAGCCATATCTCACCCCAGAGCATTGATTCAGCCATCTCTCTCTCCTACTGACCTTTTTTGTTTCAGAATGGCTAGCCTTGGTGCCAACTACTCTCAACTACACTTGCTTCCCTTATGCTCTTATGCCTGGTAACTTCCCTTTCCCTTTTTCAAAACCCTTTTCAACACCAAACCTTTCCTGCCCCATGGTGCCTTCTTGGTGACTCTGGCCCACCAAGAGGACTCTCATTGCGGAAGACAGCCCCACAGCAGCTGTCAGTGACAACACCATTAGCTTTTGTGCCACCGAGTGTTGGGTGCTGCCAGCGTCTCTTTTCTTTCCAACAGTTTTGAGACCTGCTGGGTCTGGAGCTGTTGCCCTGCTTACTGTCCTGTTCCCCTCAGCTCCACCGTGACAGAAGAGACACACCAATGTATGTGACAGTTGTGAAGTGCAGATCAGTCCTTGAGAATCCAGGTCTGTAGGACTTTTGGAGTATGTCGGTACCCTTTTGCTGACTTTACAGTGGAGTGAGCCCTGAGTCTTCGTATTTGGAGACAACACAAAGACTATCTTGATGATGTCCTGAAGACTGTGTCTGGCTTGTGTAGCATTAAACTGTCATCAAATGCACTGAGGGTCAGCATGGGTTTTCCATGAAGAGTCCATAGCAGTGAAGTGAAAGTCATGTGGGTTAGGTTGGCTAATTGCAGTCAGTGGAAAAGTGCCACTCTCTCCTCTTTGCCTTACATTTGCACCTTCTAGTGGTATCCCCTACGCTAATCTGAACTTGGCAATGGGATCTACTCTTAACTGCTAAGAAAGAAGGGGGAACAAAAAGACTTGAAAAACTCTTCTGCTATCTGGGCTTTTACCCATTTGCTCTTGAAACCTTAAACAAGGGTGGTGAACGAGCCCAGGCTAGCCATTGAGATTCTGTTATTTAGCTGGTTGACTTCCTTTCCCCAGTCAATGGTCAGTCCATGTACCGGCTGGTTTTGTGTGTCAACTTGACACAAGGTGGCGTTATCACAGAGAAAGGAGCCTAAGACAGTGCACCCCAGAAGTGGAGCTGCCTGGATTACCAGCGACTGACTGTACAAACACCCAGGAGCCTGACTCAGCTTACATCCTGATCCTGCGCTAAGCCTGCATGTTCGGAGAAAAGATGGCTTTGATGAGAAGTCTGCTGTATGTTCCTGAGACCTTCAAGGACTGACATATAGGATGAGCGCACACAGTAGTGAACAAAATAGGTAGCTATTGAGTTAAACTAGAAGTCTCGGGGTCATTGGAAAAATGACTTTAGGTGACAGACTAGACAGTATTCCATTTTAATCTCTGTAGAAACCCAGAGAACGTCAAACATTTGGTTGTCAGCATTGAAGGATCACAAGCAGGGGTACAATGGTGTTTTCTGGAGAAATCAGAAATCAAAGAAGGCTTCCGAGAACCAGGAAGGCGGGCGCGGATTCCATTCTTTTGGGTTGATGTAGATCAAAGTTTGACTCGGGACTTCTAGAGAGAAGGGTTAGGCTGGGGTTGAGGATCTGTGTGTAAAGAACAGCTGAATTGTGGGCTACTAAGAGTATGCAGAGAGACAAATGGGACAGGAGCGCATAGTGAGGACACAGCCTGGAGAGAACTCAGAGCCACTACGTTGCTAATGTCTCCTCTCTGATATTCCTGAATTATTACTTACTCTCTATTTTGTCTTTGCTACCCCAGACCCAATCAGGGGAGGGGTCCAGGGGCCGCTCTTCACGGGTTCTTACATGGCTGACCGCTCTCTCCCTGGTATGGAGATTCTAAAAACTTCTTCCGCCCAAGGTCCCTTTACCTGTGAAATCTAAAGTCCCGCCTCTGTCTCCCTGCCCAGCCATTGGCCGCAGGCAACTTTCATTCACCAATCCAAGCCAACTGGGGGTGGGGGTACGCAAGGACTCTCAGCATCTCACAGGCTGACCTGCGGGGGTTCTTGTGTAATTTTGGGAGCCAAATTAACACAAACAGCATTAGAACCAATCCACAACAGGACCTGAGAAGGCCTGAAGGAAGTAAGGACCTTGAAATCAAAGAAGATACTCACTTCTCCGCCTTGAATCCAGTGAGAGGTGGAGTGGATACAGGCTCACGTTGAAGATGCTCACTCCTCCCAGACCTGAGGAACTACTGCCAGGATTTCTTCCTTCCAGAGATTCAAGCCTCCTGGGACATGTAACCCGCTATCTTAGTTCCTCAGACTTTGCTTATGAGCACATGTTGTTACACAGACTGGGGACAGACACGAACTTACCTCTGAATGCACACGACATAGAAGGAACAGAATCGTTCACACTTGCCACACTCAGCTGCCTACAGGAGTGAGGTTCTGTGGGTTTCTGAGGTCTCTCACACTTAAACCCTCATCATCCTAATCTCAGTAACCCTCTCCAGGTGCCTCTGAGCAATTCTCAGTGCATCATCCGGGCTCACCAATGTTCAAGATGGAAACGGAGTGAATGAACAGCTTTCTAGTTCGTCTCTGTCTCCAGCTCTGGCCATTGTAGGTCCATTCATCATGAGACTGGCACCCTAATGATGTAGCTAAAGCACAATTAGATCTATTTAAAGTCCTTCCTTGATACTTACAGGATCAAGTTCAAACAACTTAGCTTGGATTAAAAAAAGCCCTTCTGTAACCCAACTGTAGTATTCCCACAAACCTTCTGACAGACATCTTGCTTCCCTAGACACCCTCCAGTCACAACAAAGCATCTTCCAGGTCTATGATTCTTGGGATGTTTCATTTGGACCTTGTCTGAGACATTTCTTCCCATAATGCTTCTCCATTCCATGCCTTCCTTTGTAACGTCTGCAGTCTACTCAAGCTAAGCCTGAGTGACATTTCCTCAGTGAAGCCTTCCGCCAGCGGACTCAAGGTCCAAACCTCTCCTGTGTCTTCGCTGGATTTATATTGTTATAGAACCTGGATCAAATGAAGAGCTTGGTCATTATTTGATCCCACAGGAAAATATGAAATATGAAAGGGTCATTTGTTTTTACTATATTTCCCTAGAAATGCTTGAATCCTGTTCTCAGTGTTTGAGAGGACAATGCAGCAGACACCTGAGCGTGAGTACACACACACACACACACACACACACACACACACACCGTTTTTCTCAGGAGAACGCTCTGAGATTTATTTGCGTCTGGCTTTGGAGGATCATTGGAAACTACCCAGTGGCTGTGAAGATCCACCGTGGTGTCATTTCCACACACCCTTATACTGGAGGCGTCACTTCCACTTGCCAGAGATGTTTTCACATGAGCATCCTTCTGACCTAAGTTCCTGGCATCAGATCTATTTTTTAAATGAGTTTATAGCCACTACCACTTCCTTAAGCTGCTTGGATAAATGTCCCCAGAACTGAACTTGTACCTTTGAAGGCAGTACCATGGTTCCCCTTGTACTCTAGGATCTCAGAAGACCCATCAGCGTGGTCTACAAGTTCAGTGCCTCTTTAGGAATGAGCTCTTGCTCCATTTTACTCCTGGACATAGAGAGTTTAATCTTCAACTGGGAATTGAGGTGAGATAGATTGTACTGGGATGGATAAATGGCTGTCACATCTTTAGCCTTGAAAGATAACATTCTGAATTCTCTCCCACGGTCAGATTAATCCTTCCACCTAAAAGTAAAATCAAAGGGAGAGGAGTCCTACCTGAATAAGTCACATGCCCAGAGTCCCAGTCCGAGCTTCCTGGATAGTCTCTACAAAACTAGTTCTTCCACCCTGGCCCAGTAGAGCTGTGTCAATGAACAGCCCGTGCGTGCATTTCCCATTAGTGTGGACTGACATTATCAATCACCTAATTCTAAAGGCCAGGCAGAGCCTCAATCTGAGGTCAAACATGAGACTAGGGCTCACCAAACATTTGGCTTGAGTTTCACATGACTTTCATCACGTGCAGTCAGTTATCACAGAGCATTTGTGACTCAGTTGTAACCCCTTACCAAAAAAGTGAGGTTACTCCTCATTTGGTTGTTTATCAGGCCTCAGACATCCGGCAGAATACTTAAATATTTAAATATTTCTTCACAAGACAAGCATACTTTTTTTTTTCCCCACTCACTGGAAGAGCTCCACAAGCCTTCTGACAAGCCAGCTTGAGAAAGAAAAAAAGTATCGTTCTGAGAGAGACTTAACTGCATTGTGGTTGCCAAATATTTAATATTTTAAAGAGGAAGTTCTAAAATTTAATAGATGATTTTATTATTACTCTTTGAATGTAATTAACCAAGGATGCACTTTAAACTGCTGTATTCTGACTATTGAAATGGGTTTTATGGTTTACACTGGTGGCGGGCGGGGGCGGGGAGAGGCCCTCTGTCAGACTCTGGACCTCTCCCTTGGTGTACATTATTATGGTCTCTTTAGAGACCAGCAAGCAATTTTGCTGTCACTGGTCTTGTTCAAATAGAGTATATTTATATATGCAATACTCTCGGGAAAGGGTGTCAAAAAAGGATCACCAGTTAGCAGCCGACAGTTCCTACACACACATCGGAAAAGCTCCTCAAACAGCAAATGAACACATATATTTCACTTTTTATGTGGCTGATAAAATGTTATATTATGAAGTCAAAAGAACACATTTGTCCCACCTAGGATACTTTAGGAGAGAGCTCTCGCTTTAAATACAGACAAAGGCCTGGGGCTCAACAGAAAATGTTCTGCAGAAACCAGCTGGTTAGGACTTGAGAGGAAGCAGGTCTGTAAGCATCAGATGATAGTTCTTCTAGGCGATGTCATCATATCCATGATTAATTCTCAGATATTTTAAGGTCCAAAAGGGGCTATGGAGAAAACCAAACTCATGTGGTGTTTACACTTCTATATTGTTTTATTTCAAATACTCAATTCCCATGTAATCCCTTCATCAGATCACCACAGCCATCCACTCATCTGTTCAGCAAATAAACATCTAGCCACAGTAAATATGCACCGGGCTCTACTCTGGGCTTATGCAGAGGTATAAAATACAGTCAATGCTTGCTCCCTAACGAGAATGTATCTGGTGAGAACAGGAGAGAAACAGGAAGATCTAATCACAGACAGCATGTTCCCTACCTATGCTGAAAGAACTTGGGTTTTATGCTTACTGGGTGCTGGGTCCTCCAGTCTGTGCCCAACACTGCCACCCAGCAGCCACATGGCACCTGGTACACAGCAAAATGTATCAACTAAAAAAAGAGTACAATCTTAAAAACGAGTACAATGCCTGTCCGTCATGTTTCCTGTCAGCTGGATGCAAGCTAGAGTCATCTGAGAGTGGAGGGTGTTGCAGTGGACTGAACCTCACACATCAGTTACTAAGAAAATGTCCTAAAAGTCAAAGGTTCTGTAAGAAAACAGGCTGAACAAGCCATCGGAGCAAGGCAGAAGGAGCACCCTCCATGACCTCTGCATCAGCTCCTGCCTCAGGTTCCTTGCTGTCTTAGTCAGGGTTTCTATCCCTGCACAAACATCAGGACCAAGAAGCAAGTTGGGGAGGAAAGGGTTTATTCAGCTTACACTTCCACATTGCTGTTCATCACCAAAGGAAGTCAGGACTGGAACTCAAGCAGGTCAGGAAGCAGGAGCTGATGCAGAGGCCATGGAGGGATGTTTCTTACTGACTTGCTTCCCCTGACTTGCTCAGCTTGCTTTCTTATAGAACCCAGGACCACCAGCCCAGGGATGGCACCACCCACAATGGGCCCTCCCCCCTTGATCACTAACTGAGAAAATGCCTTACAGCTGGATCTCATGGAGGCACTTCCCCAACTAAAACTCCTTTCTCTGTGATAACTTCAGCCTGTGTCAAATTGACACAAAACCAGCCGGCACACTTACCCACTTGACTTGCTACCTTGACTTCCCTCAGTGGACTGCAGTTCAGGATATGTAAGCCAAATAAACACTTCCCTCCCTGAGTTGCTTTTGGTCATGGTGTTTCCCCACAGCAACAGTTGTTGGGCATCGGTGAGCTTAGCTCCACGCCCCCGGCTGAGCTGTTTGCCCAGGTTTCCTGACAGCAGAGCATCCTGCGGCTTAGCTTGATTTCTGTCTTCCTACTGGGTGTGGTAGGGACTTGCCAGGTGCCTGACCTATGGCTATGATTGTTTTTCCCTGTTGTTTTTCACCCGGCCTCTAGTATATATCGCTGGTCCCTCAGTAAAGCTTTGGCATTCTCCTCACCAGAATGACCCGAGTCTGTGTTTTCTGTTAATCCCCCAGGCCTACGCCCGATACTCGGTACCGTGTTGACACGAGTGCCATCAAACAGTGACCCTAACTAAGATGGTGGCTAAACCACACTGGGTTGTCACTGGCGAGAGCAAAAACATGAGAGCAGTTTCAGTTTGATGACAACAGATTACGTTTTGAATTCCGAGAGAGGTGTTTTAAGAAATTACCATTGATGGAAGAAAAACTTTAGAACTGTCTGGACTTTGGAGCTGGAGTATTGGTTCAGCATCAGGAGAGGTGCAGGGAGGAGAAAGAATAGTTAGTGGTAGGCTGGATCATAGGCAGCTGGCTCTATAAAGACAGAGGAAAATTCTGCTGCGTCAAGAATGAACAAGCTTGGTCAATAAAGAAGTGCCTCTTCAGATGCTAGCAGCCAACCATTGGACTGGGCGTGGGGTCCCCAATGGAGGAGTTGGAGGGCAGACTGGAGGAGCTGAAGGGGTTTGCAGCCCCATGATGTCAGCCAACCAGACACCCCAGGGCTCCCAGGGACTAAGTCATCAACCAAGGGGTACATGTGGTTCCAGCCAAAAGTGTGGCAGAGGAATGCCTTGTCAGGCATCAGTGGGAGGAGAGGTCCTTGGTTCTGTGAAGGCTCAATAGATGCCCCAGTGTGGGGAAATTGGGGGGGGGGTCAGTGGGAGTAGGTTGGGTGAAGGAGCATATTCTTGGAGGCAGGGGGTGGGAGGATGGGTTGGGGGTTTTCTGGGAGGGGGGGAAACCGGGAAAGGGTATAACATTTGAAATGTAATTGAAGAATACATTAAAAAAAGTTCCTCTTTATATATATAAATGTATATGTATTCATATATATATATATATACACACACAACACACATATGCACTAGGTCTGAGCTTGGTGCTTGCACAAGACAAGAGAGTGTTGGATCCCTGGAACTGGAGCTACAGAGGACTGTGAGATGCTACAGGGAGCTGAGACTGACCCTGTCCTCAGGCAGAGCAGCAGTTCCTAACCGCTGAGCCATCACCCACCTCTGCTTCCTCTCTTTCTCTCTCTCTCTCTCTCTCTCTCTCTCTCTCTATATATATATATATATATATATATATATCCCCTCCCCCATCCTTATTACTGTAATCAATTCTCTTTATCACAGCCCTTTACATGGAATTATTTAAAGTGTTGGTTGAACTTGAATCATACCTTAGGTTAGTAAATAAATGCTTACATCACTATTTTAAATAGCTAGCCATAAATTAGAAAATGCCAGGACCAATGAGATTGAGTGTTGAGTCTTCTCATCTCTAAGATGTGCACAGTTAGGGTCTTTGTGGCAGGGTGAGGATAAACTATAAGAGACTGCAGATAGAATTCTTAACGCAACACTCAGCTTAAACTAACAGGTCGGTCATTTAGCTGAACACATGGAAGGGGAGTCATGCTGATGACTTTTAAATTGGGCTTCCCAGGGCTGACCTGTCCTGTCTTTATTAACAGTGCTGGAGGTCAACCCAGGGCCTCATATGTGGCAGGCAAGGTGTCACCCATGAGAGAAGCTTTCAACCCCTAAGTATTCACATCTGAGCTGACTTCACAGGGAACAGTGAGTGCTGACCATTCTTGGATGTAACCATCACCCGTCACCAAGTACTTGCTCCTAAAGCATGGTGCTTACTGGTTCTTCCAGATCTTTACATGGCACGACAGGTTCTACGCCTTTCCACAAAAACTCTCACCTAGGGAACTCACTCCAGTTTCGCTGGAGACTTAGATTTTTCTATAAAGCACTCAATGCACCCAATTCCTAGGTTCCTTTTCTCCTCTGGAGACCTGGAGATACCCCAGGCTTGGGAGACACTATTTATTAGATCGGATGCCTAATGTTTTTATGTCAGCTTGGCGGGACTGAGATACCTGGAGAAGCCAGTAAGATTTAGCCGGGCCTGTCCCTGGAGGTGTTTCTGATGAGAGAAGCAAGTGAATCAGCAGATAAAGTTAAAAACAGCAGCAGCAAGCAAGTCCTCACACCTCACTGCGACGGGTGGGCGTTGCCCAGACTCCTGAGGGACTGAATGAAATAAGAAGGCAGAGGAAGGGTGAGTTCAGTCTTTTGGAGCTGAAGTATCTGTTTCTCCTGCCTATGTACAGTTTTGGTTTGGGGGGAGGGCTTTCAGACTCAGACCAGGATTTATAATAATACTGTTGGCTTCCCTACTTCTCAAGCCTGTGGATGTGGGCTCCAGGCTTCAAACTAAATGCCTGAATTATACGACTTTTTTCAGGTGTTTGTATCTCTCTCATGGGAGAGACCATGTTATAATCTCATGAACCGGTTTCCATAATTCATTCTCTCTCTCCCTCTCTCCCTCTCACGCTCCCCCCCCCACTGGGTATGTGTGCTCATGTGTGCATGTGTGTGCATGCATGCTCATGTGTGCATGTGTGTGTGTGTGCTCATGTGTGCATGTGTGTGTTCATGTGTGCATGTGTGTGTGCATGCATGTATACAGTGTGGAGGGGGAGCTCAATGTCCAGTGTTTTTCTCATTTGCTGTTTACCCTACTTCTTTGTATCAAGGCCTCTGACCGATCCTGGAACTTACCCTAGTCAGTTATTCTGGCTAGCCAGCAAGCCCCTGGGGGCCCTCCTGCCTCTGTCTCCCCAGCACTGGAATTTACAGGCACACAACTCTAAACCTGGCCGTTTATGTGGGTGCTGGGGATCTGAACTCAAGTTCCCACGTTTGTGTGGTAAGCACTCTATTGGTTAATCCATCTCCCCAGCCCTGGAGTCTGTTCACCAGGCAAATGGCAAAGATGGCCTCTCCTTCAGTTGTCTTGAAACACAAGGTTCTAATCAATTCCCGGTTCCCCTGAGGATGCTGGAATTCAGGATTGTGTAGCTTCCGAGTGGGTGCAGACTTGTGGTGAGTGTTCCTGTTCACAATGCTCATCTTGAATTCCAGGATGGACCAGAGGGAAAAGAGCATTCATAACCACCGATGTGAAACAACCAAGCAGACCGGGTGCTGCGGCATCAGCAGGGTTTCTGAGGGTTTCTAGCCGCTCCAGCTTTCTCCCACCCCATCCTTGACAGCATGACAGAGTTGGTAGAGATGAAAGGAGTGCGTCTAGTTCCGCGACTTTTTCCTTCAGCAAAACAGAAAATGATAACCCGTCCTGTCATTTCATATTATCCTCGACTCTCTGTCCCTCTTACGTGAAGAGTCAAGAAGTTGAAGAGAAATCCTCCTTTCTGTTAATTATGCCTTTTCTTTCCACTGAAATATGATATCTCCCTTCAATGAATTATATAAAGAAAATCATGTTGTAAGGGGTTGGGGGAAAAAATTCCATGTCAAGCAAACTGCTGATTTGCCCACATTATTTGGTGAGAGGATTTTTTTTTCTCCTCCCCTGAATCAGACGCTGATCATAATGGTCAAAACAATCCTTAGAACTTGCTCATTATCATTCAATATGTTCAACAGAATTATTAAATCCAGAGTAATATGGTGCACCTGGTTGAGATGACGGTGAGAGATTTGGCTTCCTGTCACTTCGTTAAGGATGAATTCCACCCAAGGGTGTACTACGAACTTGGCAAATAGCGTTATAATAGTAAGAGAGTATTGCCTATTGGGTACCAGGAGTTGATGATTAAATTTAAGTGTGTACTGTCCACATAAAACAAATAATGCTCTTTTTTTTAACTTTTACTGTGAACATTCATCACCAGTGCTGAAGATGCACAGTTGCTAATTATTGTGTTTTTAACTTGTAATATACTGTAAATTTTGTATAATACTACCATGACCTTATACAGAATAGAAAAGATGACAAGAGGCTTGTAATTATCGTATGGGGAAGAAATGCCTATAATTATCTACTATTTTTAGGACCAACGTGCATGGCCTCTTAATTTACATAAGCTTTAGATATTCACACATTTTCTGTCTTTGCTTGTGGATGATAAATTTTGCTCAAATGAAATCAAGAAGATATACTGTTATGTGAGCATTTGCCGGCTGGGGGCTTGATCACAATGAGGAGCCCAGACTCTTGCGCCGGCTAAAAAAGGGAACATTTATTTGGATGGGATTTGTTTAAGGCAAGATTCAAAACAAAATAAAAAAATTAAAAAAAAAATCCAATCGCCGTATTACTATACTGGGGCCTGATAACGTGTGATTATTTTTTTTTAGAGAACTGGTTAAATTATCTTGTGGAAAAGCATTAACCTAACAAAGAGAAAATCTCTGGGATATTTATCACATGGAGGGTGATTATGACAGCATGTTCTTATTAGAGATGAATATTTGGTGCTCATTACAGTTACCCCCTCGAGTGCTCAAGGATACCCCGCACACGGCTGAGAGGCTCCCCTGGTCCTGCGAGCACTTATTGTCACAGAGGGGTGTCACCCCCAAACAAGGGGATTCTCCTACAGACACCACCCAGGCAGGGCCTGTGTCTGAGACGCTGAACCAATGGTTGAGACTGGGGGGTGGGGATTCTTCAAGTCAAACGCTATAACTGGCAGTGACAGTGGGAGTCTGCCGGCCTCTAGCTTCTGGCCTAACCGGTGGAAAGGTCATGGGTAGACTGGTCCCTGACAGTCTACCTACGGGTCCCACTTCCAGAAATCTGACCAAACCAAACTTAAGTTCCCTCCTTTGTCCTGGAATTTTTCACTGAAAGGATCAAAAATGACTACAGCAAAAGCAGTCTGTTTTCCTAAAGCATATAAATGGGTTTTTTTTGTTTTTTGGTGTTTTTTTTTTTTTTGTGGGTGTGTGTTTTAGAAAATGACTCTTTTGCTATCATCCTGGAAATTACAAAGATACAGTTATAATTTATTCTTTTTTTGGCAATTTGTTTTATTTTTGACCTGGGATGGGGGAGGTATATGTACACAGATGCAGGTGCCCCTGGAGGCTAGAGGCTGCGGATGCCCATGGAACGGGAGTTATAGGAGGGCGTGACCTGTCCAACATGGGTGCTAGGAACTGAACTCGGGTCCTCTGTACGAGCAGTATGTGCTCTTAACCGCTGAGCCATCTCTCCATCTATAATTATAATTAAATGGTTTGTGTGTGCTGGTTTTTATAAAACACCAGCAAAGAAAGAGTTTCTTCCAAGTCTTTCCCTAAACTTCATATTTTACAATACAAACTATGGTTGATTAAGGTATTAATACCAATAAATAAGAACTTCTAAATGGCAGGTATCATCAAGGCGGTTAGACACAGATTATTCCAAGGCCTCTCCACCATGTACCTTTCATTTTGTCTGTTTGGATACAGATTCAGCCACTAAACTGGGCTGTCTGTCTCCGCCGTCTGTCCGTCTCCACCGTCTGTCTGTCTCCGCTGTCTTCCAGCTCTTTCCATTTGCTTGGCCACTGATTTGCCGCAGAGATCCACCCATTTGCCCGGGCGCTGTGTGAGTTCCTTCACTCTTGATTTCACTACTGTGCTTTTATGGTTCACTCTCACAGGTTAAATTTAGTATTCACCGAGAATTTCAAAATTATGACGATTCCGACCTCTCTTTCTCCAGCCTCAGGTAGGTTATACCAAGGGTGAGTTTCATCAACGCTTTGGTAAGGATTGATGAACTTGATGACTGAAACTCCCTTTGCAAACTTTTCCTTTGTAGTGCCGTGTTTTGGATTTTCACAGATACAGGAATCTGGGGGTTTTCAGTGACATGTTGGAGTCAGACATCAGCTTAGCGACTAGGTATCCTATACACATTCAGGCGAGCAGGCGGGAACCCTAACTCCCTACAGATTTCACTTATCATCAACTGTAATTTGAAAGGGCCACGGTGATTCTTTTGACCTAGATAGAATTGCCTTTTCCTTAGCCTTGTGCCCCTTGTATGACACAGCTTGAGGGAAAGCTCTAAGGCTAGATAGTTTTTTTATATTCTATAGCACACACACACACACACACATACACACACACACACGAACGTGGGTCTCCCTACCTTCATGGATCATCGACCGGTTCTGTCCACAATTGCAGTGGGAGCAGAGGCATTGAATAGGGGGTTTTGAAGCCCCGTGAGTATCTGAATGACCGCACGTGGACCAATTGTCAGTAGGCAGATCAACTTTACTTAGAGTGATTGAAGGCTTATAAAGTTTTGGGGGACTGAGGGCAGGGACATCCAGGATGGGCAAAGGCCATTGGCCGGGGGCTTAGCGTAGTTGGCATACCTCATTGGCATGGGGAAGCATTTTAGGAATCTCAGTTGCTGGCTGAACAGGTGTCAGGAAAGAGGAAATTGATCCTATAAACTAACTGAGGATCACGTGACATTCCTCCAGTAGGGGTGAGTATGGGGGCTTAGAATTCCCCGAACAAGGCCAGAGGAGGAGAAACTCTGCTAATGAAGGGAGTCTCCGTTACGAGGTGAGTCCTAGAAGGTTATCTTATGGTAGACTTTGACCTTAATTAGCAGTTTTCCCACACATACATACATGCTCGCATTTGTGCGTGTGTGTGTGTGTGTGTGTGTGTGTGTGTATGTGTGTGTATGCGTGTGTGTGCACACAGAGTGCATGTGCTACCGTGGAAGTCAGCTTTCTCCCTTTACCACGTGGGTCCTGGGGACTGATCTCAAGTCGTCACGAGTGCCAGTTCCCACAAAGCCATCTTTCTTGCTCTTATTCTTTCTTTAAAAAATAGACGTTCATCACAGTGCTTCACACATGATAAAATCATAAATCTACGTGTCTGAGAAGGAGAGACGGTGGGCACTGAGGGCAGGTGGCGCGTACTCTGCTGCCGAGGTGATCACAGGAACAAACCCCAGTTGTCATGAGTCCGGGTCTCAGGACACTAACGCCAGTCATCAGGAGTCCAGGACTCAACTGCTCAGTAGTCTGGGCTCAGTGCCAAGTGTGACCTTGATTTCCCGTCTATAACAGCGGTACTGCCCCAGCCCCTCATACCGTGCTTGTCAACATTTAGTAATCTACCCAGGGCCTGAGGGTAGAGGCAAGGGCTCAGAGGAGAAAGAGCACACGTGCCAGGATGCACTCTTTCCCTCTGTGGGCCGGCTGTGAGAGAACGCTCATGCACGCATCTCTTGAGTGTGTGAGTCTGTGTGTTCATAGCCTGTGGTGATGTGTGTGTGTGTGTGTGTGTGTGTGTGAGAGAGAGAGAGAGAGAGAGAGAGAGAGAGAGAGAGAGAGAGAGAGAGAGGAGACCTGAGACCACCTCAGGTGCCATTCCTCAGGAGACATCCACCTTACCTTTTTTTTCTTCTGTGATAAGCTCTCTCACTAAATGGCCAAGGCAAATGAACCATCAAGCCACATCATGTATCCTTCTGTCTACACCCTCCCAACACCGAGATTACAAGAACACACTACGATGGGTGGCTTTTTCTTTTTTCTTTTTTTTTTTAAGATTTATTTCTTTTTATTTTTATGTGCATTGGTGTTTTGACTGCATGTCTGTCTGTGTGAAGGTGTTTGATTCCCTGGAACTAGAGTTACAGACAGTTGAGCTGCCACGTGGGTACATGCATGTGTGTATACCCAGGTTCTCTGGAAGAACAGTCAGTGGTCTTAACCTCTGAGCCATCTCTCCAGCCCTGATGGATGCCTTGTAGGTTCTTGGGACCAAACTTGGGTCGCTTACACTGGCAATCACTGTCTGACTGAGCTCTCTTCTCAGTTCCACAGTAAATCTTGACTAGAAGGTTGCACTATTTTTATGTGAACTTGCTTTGGCATGTTAGAAATGGTGCTCAAATTTATTAATACTGAGAGCAATGCCTCCCAGAAAGTTTTTGATACTCTTAGCCACTGAAACTTTTCTCTTCCACAGTGCTTTAGAAGAGCTTAGAGAGTCAGAATCATGGGTTTGGTGCTCACACACTTGAATCACCCCCCGACCCCTACCCCTGGTCAGGACACCAGTGTAGTTTCCTTTGCTTTCCCAGACCTTGCCACTGGTTGAGTCCTGGCTAGAAGGAAGGCCCATAATGAAAGATGTCCTGGCAATGTGGGAATATTAGCATTCATTCTGGAGCCAGGAGGTAGATATTGAATGTCTGTGACTGATTTCCTAGGATTCAGGAACCAGGTGTTAGGTCAGAACTATGAAGGTGACCTGGAAGTAAGAAAAAAACAGGCAGGCATCTGTCAGAAGTGGAGCTGCTCCCTTAGGCTGAAGGTCCGCAGCCTCTGCAGAAGTGAAGACTATGACACACAGGTCTTACAGGACAGAAAAGTGGAGACTATGACACACAGGTCTTACAGGACAGAAAAGTGGAGACTATGACACACAGGTCTTACAAGACAGAAAAGTGGAGACTATGACACACAGGTCTTATAGGACAGAAAAGAGACAGTGTTGAGGATAACAGATCCCATCTGCAGGTCAGTTCTCCTGCTGTCTGGAAGTAGCAGACATAGTGTGTAGGTCCCCTGATCAGAAGCTTCCATGGCTGTCACCAGTCCAGTCATCTGTCCTGTCTGGAGCGTCTCAGTCTACCCAAGGATTTTAGGATGCTAATCTTTCACCAGGCACCCTCTCTCTTTAAATCCAGTTTTGCAGTGAAAGAGAAAGAGACTATTTTTGGTAGAATAACAGAAAAAACAACCCACAAGGGAGTAGCCAGTTTGCAGAGAGAGGATCAATCCAACACAAAGAGCAAGTCTTCCTTAATTTGCTTCTCTCTGACTTGAGGAGACTTTTCTCAACAGACCTGACCTGGTGTGGGACAGTGGGTGCCTTAAGAAAGGGATGACTTCAGCCAGGCAGTGGTGGCGCACACCTTTAATCCCAGCACTTGGGAGGCAGAGGAAGGCAGATTTCTGAGTTCGAGGCCAGGCTTGTCTACAGAGTGAGTTCCAGGACAGCCAGGGCTATACATATATGTCTCGAACCCCACCCCCACAAAAAAAGAGAGGGATGACTCAAGGACCTTGCAAAGAGTGCACAGACAGGTTGGAAGTCTATACTTGAAATATGCCCCCTGAATTATGCTCTGTGGCCAGCAAGGTAGGGACCGGCACTCACACACATTGCGTGTGTGTGTGTGTGTGTGTGTGTGTGTGTGTGTGTGTGTGTGTGTGCATGTGTTAGTGGCTGGGAGGTCGGGTATGTGTAAATAAATGGGGGAACTCAGAGGAACTAGTCCTTCAAGAGAAGTAACAGAATAAAATGCTGTGACCCAGTTGCCCCTTGGAGCTAATCATACCCGCCTGGGGTCAATTCAGAAGAAGTCTTAGCTACAAGGTCCACAATGCAAGCCCAGCCCCTCCAAGCATGCACAGTAAACTCTCCTGTTTGGCAGCAGTGGGGACTTTTGATTCCACAAGGCTTGAAATGTGCTTGTTTTCTCACCAAAGCTGAGACCCATTTGCACAACAAGCAAAAAGACAAGGTAAACAACTTCTTTTGGCAACTTTCCAAGGTCGGGTTTTCTCTGGATGGCGTCCCAAGAACTCAGTGACACCACCTCACCCGGGAGTGAACTCAGATACTGGGGATTCTTTCAACATTCAAAAAGGGTCACTTCTTTGAAATGTGGGTGACTCCCCCAGAACAACTTTCTCATTTAAATTACACAGATATCAGAGGAGCCCAGGCCAGGAGGTGAATCAGCAAACTCACATTCTCTGACTACAAAAGCAATCGCGTAGTTTTTGATGCGCCTGTGCTTCTGCAGGCACAGGTTGCTGTTTTCTTCCCCTTGCCTACGAGGACTGTCATAAGTAGGCGCAAACAAACGCCTTCATTACTCATCCAGGTCTCCCTGCACTAAATCTCTGTACGTGGGGAATTTGCTGTTTTGTTTGGTTGGCAATTGCTTGTGCTAATGGATCATGAGACTCTTCCCTGCTTTGCATCTTGTGATTGTTTTAGAGCGAGTGAGCACCCATTAGTCTCACAGATGCTGTAAAAGGTAGAGACACAGGATGAGAGTGGTCTTCTATCATCCTGACCTTTGATACATGGTAGCCCATGTTCTATTGTGGTTAACAAAGTTACTTCTTTGTGGTTACAATGTACCACTGTATTCATTCCTAGATGATATATGTCTCCCTCAGAAATTAGGGTAATAGCTCCCTCTCAGTTTCCATTGGAGTTATCATGCCCATACAGAAGAAACAGCAAGCAACAGTGGGTTTTCCAAATGAAAACTCTGGCTTGCATGATAACTAAACAGCTCTTTGTGCTGTGCTGGGGAAAGTTATCGAACACACCGTCTCCTCATCCCAAGGAAAAGGTTAGAAATCCAGAAGTAACAGATATCAAGTTATCTGTCTCTGAGCCACCAGTCCTCCTGATTCTCTGTCAGGCGGGCCACCACTGTCGTAATTACCCAGGCCTTGGGCATCTGTTACTGGACGGTGACCCTTCCACTTACCGGCGTCACTCCAATAAGGCCAAAAGTGCCAAACTACTCAGTTCATCCTCTTTCTCCAGCACAGTGCTTGTAGCTTGTCATTCCCTACATGGGCTGGGCACAATGCCAAGAGTCTTACAGGTCATTCTGATTTGATCAAACAACCACGCAATGAGGTGTGTACTTTCAAATGGCAACTTCTCGGTACTTTGCCAATAGTCACATACTAGAAGATCTGAGACCACCAGTATGGAAGACCAGTTACCCTTATGGTCCCAATTCTTTGCTCCTTTGTTTTAGTTAGGGTTACTCTTACTGAGAAGAAGCACCATGACCAAAGGCAACTTGGAGAGGAAAGGGCTTATTTGGCTTACGCTTTCACATCATTGTTCAAGGACAGGAACTCACACAGGGCAGGAACCTGGCTGGAGGCAGGAGCTGATGCAGAGGCCAGGGAGGGTGCTGCTTGCTGGCTTGTTCATCATGGCTTGCTTTAGCTTGTTTTCTTATAGAGCCCAGCACCACCAGCCCGGGGATGGAACCACCCATAATGGGCTGGGCTACCGTCAATGTCTAATTAAGAAAATGCCCTACAGGCCCGCCTGCAGCCCGATTGTATGGAGGCATTTTCCCAACTGAGGTTCCTTCCTCTCCAATGAATCCAGCTTGTGTGTTGGACATAAAACTGCCAGCACACCCTTTGCGTGTCCTTGCCTTTTGGTGTGTGATTTTAGTTTCTTTACCAGGAGGAAGAATCCATTTCTCATCCTTTGAGTCTGAATTCAGCCATGTGTTTTGATTTTAACAATGACATTATAGCAGAAGCCATACGAACAGAATATGAACAGTTGCCTACATGTTTTTGTTTGTACTTTTGTACCCTCACATGTCCAGACAGGGTGTCCATTGGTCAGATCGGAGTCACCTCATTTGTTCCATGCTTGGTTACCCATGATCAGCATTTAACCAACCAGTGTCCGGACTTGTGAGAACAGCCGGGAGCTGCCCACACATCTAGGCTCCAAATCCATTGCACAATGATTTCTCGTGAGGTCATCTTCCTGTCTACATCCAACCCACTAGCCGGTTAATCAACTTGCTTATATTGGAATTCTCCAGAGAGAAGCAATCAATAGAGTAGTTATAGATTATTCTAGTTTTCTTTTTGTTGTTGTTGTTGTTGTTATTGCTGTGATAAAATATCATGACCAGAAGCAGCTAGGAAGGAATCTCTTAATTTTATCTTACAAGTTATAGCCAATCGTCGAAAGCAGGAACCTGGAGCAGAAGGTAAAGCAGAGACCATGGAGGGATACTGCTTACTGGCTTGCTGTTCATGGCTTATTCAGCTTGAGATACATTATATATCTATATATCTATATATCAGGGCCACTTGCCTAGAGGTGGCCCTACCCTCAGTCAGCTGGACCCTCTTACATCAATCTTTAATCAAGAAAATAACCCATGGGCTGGGGCTGGAGAGATGGCTCAGTGGTTAAGAGCACTGACTGCTCTTCAAGAGGTCCTGAGTTCGAATCCCAGCAACCACATGGTGACTCACAACCACCTGTCGTGAGATCCGATGCCCTCTTCTGGTGTGTCTGAAGACAGAAACAGTGTACTCATATACATTAAATGAATAAATAAGTCTTTAAAAACAGTTCTTTAAAAAAAGAAAAAAAGAGAAGAACCCATACACTAAACTCCAGGCCGGTGTGATGAAGGCATCGTCTCGGCTCAGGCTCCTTCTTTCCGGATGACCCTAGCTGATGTCAAGCTGACAAAAAGCTAACCAGCACAAACAAGTGAGAGCCGGTTTATTACAGGATGACTTACATGACTAGAGAGGACCAAGAAGGTCCATGCTAGACCATCTATAAGCTTTAGAGTCTGAGATCTGGTGTGTTTCATTCAAATACCAAAGACTTAGCACAAAAGAAGCCAATGGTACAATTTTGATGTAAGGTCAAAGGCCTAGGGTCCTTGGAGGCTGCTGATAGACTGGACTCCAATGATAGAGGAACTCCATAGACTATGGAATCCTCAGCCAAGAACATCCTGCTCTAGGGAAAAGACAAAGACCATCTCCCTTTCTTCCACCTGTTGTTTCATCGGACACCCATGAGCCCCTCTGTCTACTGGCTCATGCCAGCCTTATCTAGAATCAACTTGACAAACAGGTCAAGAAACAGGCTTACCAGACACCAAGGCATCCTTTTCAGTTAATTTTCGGTTGCTGAGATTTAACACTATGCCCCCTCAGAGGACAGCCATGCTAGATTCCTGTCTACAAGCATAATAGTGTTAAGGATTGGTCCTTGCCCATGGGATGGGTCTCAAATTGGGCAGGTTATTGGTTGGCTATTCCCTCAGTCTCTACCCCCTTCCCCATCCCTGCATTTCTTGCAGACAGGATAAATTTTGGATTGAAAGTTTTATAGGTGGCTCAGACAGATGCAGACACCCACGGCAAACAGTGGATGGAGCTCAGTGGACGGAGCTCGGGGAACCCTATGGAAGAACAGGGGTAAGTATTACAGCCTCTAAGGGGATAGGAATTCCACAGGAAGACCAACAGAGTGAACTCACCTGGACCCTTGGGGCTCTCATGTCTGAATCACCAACCAAAGAACATACACGGGCTGGACCTAGGCTTCTCCACACTTACGTAGCAGATGTGTAGCTTGGCCTTCATGTGGGTATGAACAGCTGAAGCTAGGACTATCCCAAATACTGTTGCCCGTACATGGACTATGTTCTACTAGCTGGGCTGCCTTGTCCGGCCTCAGCGGGAGAGAATGCACCTAGCCTCACAGAGACTTGATGGGCCAGGGTGGAGGGATACCTAGGGGGCCCCCACCTGCTCAGAGGAGAAGGGGGGAGGGTATGGGGAGAAGGATTGTGGGAAGGGTGACTGGGAGGGGGCAGTGAGCAGGATGTAAAGTGAATAGGCAAAAACAAACAAACAAACAAACAAAACACTATGCCCAAGGCACTCACAGAAGAAAGGGTGTGTTTGGTTTGCGTTTCCAGAGGGTCAAGAGTCCGTCACAGAGGAAGCATGGTAGCTGCAGCCATGGGTGCTCAAACAGAAGCCAGGGGTTCAAATTTGAATGGCAAGCAGGAAACAGAGAAGAATGAACTGGGAATGGAGTGTGGTTTTGCAACCTCAAAGCCTGCCCTCAGTGACACACTTCCTCAAGCAAGGCCACACCTCCCTAAATGGTGCCACCCACCGGCAACCACGTGTCCAAACATCTGGGCCTATGGAGACCTTCTCACTCAAACAGCCCCGAGCCCACCCTTCAAGTCTGTCAGGTTGACACCTAAGCTACCCATACACCACCCATTCTTCAATAACCTCATCTTCACTGCCTAAAAGGGATTTTATGGTTTCATATCTGGCGAGCAAAAGAAGTTTGCAAGTAGCCGGTCCATCTTAACACTGAATAAACTCAGAGAAAAGTTCAACGACTCTCCTGAGACCAACCAGAGAAGTGCATTCTTAGGTTAAAACGTGGCTTTCAGAGAACTAGCAGGCCTGTCTGAAGAGTCACTGCCCACCAAAGCCAAAACCTCCACAGAAGTCAGAATGAGGTGCTGTGCCTGACAAAGAACGGCTAAAGGGAGCTAATCCTCTAGCACACACCCTGCTCTCCAAGAGTTGTCCCGCCCACAGTGAAGCCTGGGCGTGTCTTCCTGCTGCTCCCACGGGGGGCGGGGGGGACGGGGAGAGCAAAACTGGCCATCCTAAAAATAGATTGTTCTTAACAAGATACATCTTCAGGGAAAAAAACCACAAACAAACAAAACTATTTTCCCTGTTAAACAGATTGACCCCCTGGAATTCTGAATGCATGATGAGCAAGCGGTCCATAGAGAGGTACCTGGTGTAGGCATGTTTCTCTTCAGGTCGTGGGAGGGGACGAAAGTGCGAAATCACTACAAAATCAGACAGGAACCAAATACAGTTCTATCCCTCTACATACCATGGCCCACATCACATAGGGAGAAAAGCTGGGGGTCCCTGTGAAGTTTGTAGTTTAGGATCACAGACTTACGTGAAGGCTGAGAACTGGTCCCCGATCAGGAGACGGCAAATGACATGCCTCCATTCCTCTCGCCTCTTCCTCCCACATCATAAAGGATCCAGTCAGCTCTAATTCCTCTCACCCAATAGATCACCTCCGGATTCCAACAAAAGGTATTACCAAATTATGCTAAAAAAAAAAAAAAAAAGCAAGTGGCCAACCACAAACCCACCACATAATCTGAGGAGACACAACCAGTTGTAGCTATTAGATGATGAATTTAAATGCACTATTTCTTAACTAAAAGACCTAGGGCAGGAAGTAGACAGCACGCAGGAACAGACTGATAAGCAAAGATATGGATAACCTAAGAAGGATAAAAAATGCTAGAGAATAAATGCTTTGTGATAGAAATTAAGAATGCTGGACTGGAGAGCTGACTCAGCAGTTAAAGGCTCACAGCCAAAAATATAACAATGCCTTTGATGGTGTTATTCATACACAAGACCAGGGCATCTTGAATTCTTTTTCTTTTTTGCCCAGGGAATATTTATCCAATGTTGGATATATAAGCAATATAAAGTAGGGATACAAATAAAACATTTACTGATAATAAATCACAAGTTTATTTTAAAACAATTTTGGTATATAACTTTACTATTTTTAAAAGACTAAAAGCAAATTTACATAATAACCAGGTAGATGTGCTTGTCTGGCTAACACGATCCAATGGTATGCTAATTAGGTGCTTATATGATGAGAAATGACAGGAGGAACTAGTCAAGTTGTCGTTTTTCTATTATTGAGCTATTATGTTTCTGTAAGAGAAGACAACTTTCTATGTACAGTAAAATGCTGGCGCACACGGCAATTCAGATGTAAGCAGAGGTGTTTCAGGCAGTGTTTGCCGCCACTGCGCGGTGTGGTGCCGCGTATTGTACATGTGTGTTGTGACATGTGTGTTGTGCATGGAGTCAGAGCTGCAGCACAACCCGTAACACAACATGGGTGAGCATGGCCAGAAGCACCCCACATTCATTACACATTTTATTTTAAGTTCATTTCTGGCCATCGAATGCTCAGAAACTGTTTATCATTGTCGAATTTTCCAAGCCCCAGATTGGGTTGTGCCAACCCAGGATTGGACCCAAGCAACAGCTAAAGATCGGTGGGCAGGATACAGGATGAGGAAGTGATCTTCGAACTTATTAAGTTTGCAGGATATCACTTTTCTATAAGAAACAGGGCTGATTTTGAAATTAAGAGCCCAATGCCTTTTAGGTCCTCTGAAAATGAGATGCTTACATGTAAATAAGTTCTACATGAGGAAAATGGCAAAGTCAGATGAAAGGCTCTAAGAAGGACCAATGAAATGCATAGAGATTTTCATCTGGTGAGCAGGAAAAATAATGTTAAAATGTCATTTCTTCCCTATGTTGATGATTTAGGTCAGAATTCTAGCAATTTATTTTATGCGACTGTCAACAGATTCTACGGTGTTGTGGGACGTAAGGAATCCAGAACGTGCAGGTCAAGGTTGAGAAGAGCAAAATTGGAAGGCTGAGCGTACACCAATCCACCGCTTGTTCCAAAGCTACAATGTGGTGTAGACAAGACAGAGGGAGCAAGGGGCAGGATACAGAGACTGGGAATGAGGCAGTGGAGATGCACGCAGTCAAAGACAACGGAGGGAAGGAAAGACAGTCGTGTGGCAGACAATCGGAAATCAATACTTTAAGTGTGAAAAAAAAATCTAGACACAAATGTTGGGCCTGTGTCAAAAATTAACTTACAGACTTAAATGTGGAACACAAACTCATCAGGTAAGGTGTAATCCCAGAATTTGAGAGTCTGAGGCTAGCCTGGGCTACATAGTAACTGCAGAGCCAGTCCGATCTGCATAGCAAGTGTGTCTTCGAAATAATGGCTGGGAATGTAGCTCAGTGGTAGAGTGAGTGCTGCATGCAAGGCCCTGGGTTGAGTCCACACTACTGGAAAATGAAGCAACGAAATAAATGTTCTTCCATGTTGAAATGGACATGAGCTATCAGACCATGAAATGACGGGGTGGGAATGTACTCACGTGACTCAATTGAAAGAAGCCATTATGGCATGTCTGCACCACGTGACTCCAACCATGTGACCAACCACGTGACACTCTGGAACCCGCAAAGCTGCGGGCCTGCAGCAGGGATCAGAGGTCGGCAGAGGTGGGAGCGACAGAAGAAGCAGGAGGGGGCTTATGGCTGAGACACTCTTCTACTTGGTACCATAATGGTGGGTCCATGTCACTATGCATCTGTGAAAACTCCGATGTCTGAAGGAAGGCTCATGTCCTCAAGGTGGAAACAATGTATCATTGCAGGTTCAGTTGTAATAAACCTGCCCCTGCCTGACAGCCATTTGCGAGAAGCATGAGAGAATTCTCTGCGCTTTCTAGTTAATTTTTCTGTGACCTTAGGATGACTCTAAAACTTACTCTGTTTTAAAATAAGAAAATTAAACTAAATTTCTAACAACAAAATCAAACTAGACTCGAATCTCTCAAGAGAGAAAGCGCCCCGAAGCCTTTCCCCTTCATTGGCGTGGTCCTGCCCTCTCCAGCAGCCTGCTACGGACAGGCCTACACGTATTCCCATTTCCTCCTGTGTCTTCCCATTTCAGCGTCCATTCTTCTTCCTTCATCTACATCCTACACATTTTAACACTTGAAATTTTTTCCTGCCTGGAGTGGTGGCACATACCTTTAATCTCAGCACTCTTGAGGCAGAGACAGGCAGATCCCTGAGTTCTGAGGCCACGCTGGTCTGTCTACACAGCAAGTTCCAGGATACCCTGGAACCCAGAGAAACCCTATGTCAAACAGCACCCCCCCAAAAAAAAATAAAATAAGTTTTTTTACTTGCATACATTACACCACACACGTGGGTGTCTACATGTTACAGCACACTCGTGGATGCCAGAGGACAAGTTTAAGGAGTCAGTTTTATACTTCTATCAGATGGGTTCATCAGACAACGTGCCTTTGCCCTCTGAGTCATCTTGTCAGCCCCGTTTTAACAATACTGGCTCTGTCGCCTTTGGAGGACCTCTCTCTCTCTCTCTCTCTCTCTCCCCCCCCCCCCGCCCCCCAGCAACCCTGCAGCTGTGGCAGCCACACAGCAATTAGCCCAGGCTTGCCGCGGCATCAGCTAGAATGCATAGTTCTTCTGGCCGGTGCTGGCAATGTTGAATGTGCAGATCCTTCCAGAACGACGATCTTATCTCGTGATCTGCGCGGTGTTCCTCAGACTTGCCAGTATTTAACTAACTGAAGACATCAACCTACACGAAAACTTGAGGGCAGTGTGTGTCCACCAGGTTTCCCCATGGCAATATCCATCCTGAGCCCCTCGGTGTCACTGGTTGTCGGTTCAATCTTGAAAGCATCATTCAAAGCTACCTTCTGGGTTCCAGGGTGATGGACGGACGCTGGAAGTGCTGCCCTGACTCGATGGTTGAAAGCCCGAGGATGTCAGTACTACCAAGGGGATCGAGTCGCTCTGGCAAACCTTATGCAGCTCATTACCAGAGCTCTCCCACCTCCCTCTCCTCCCTGTGAGACATCTACTGAAGAGCCCATCTCCAAGGCTAAGGGTCCGAGCAGGCTTGTACTGGGCCAGTAAGGGCCAATCTGCGGCAAATCTCCACCCTATGCAGAGGAGAGGGGGCGGGGCTACAGATTTGGTAGTGGGGATGAGAAAAGCACGTGGAAACTGCAGACTCCATGTCCCCAGCCAGCCCCAATCTCACCCATACTGGTTCTACCTGGTTCTAATTGCTAAACCTTTAGAGTAGGGGAACAGCTGTCCTCTTGAGTAGGCCCATTCTGCCAGGGGGAACCGGACTCCTTTTCAATGTGCCTTAACGATACATATCATTCAGGAGGCAGAGACTGCCTTGTTCAAAATTATATGAGTCATGATCTCCATCTGGTCATTTTGTCTTTATAGTTCTGAGCACTCAAGTATAACGTATGTTATAAAGCCTGTCTGTCCATAGCAGTAAACCATGGTTCTTTGTCACGAGTCCAAATAATTCTAGGGGGTTTTGATAGCATGTGCGCCATGTGTATTTATGGTGACGAGGTAGCTACATGCACAACATCCTAATTGAATTATTCTAAAAACACAAATATTTTGCCGGGCTACAGAAACACACATTATATATCTAAATCTACAAACTGCTGACAAACAGCACCTTTCCTAACAAAAGAGAGCAGTTTAATAACCGCACTGGCAATATGTCTCTTAAGATCTTTAATTAGGGGCAGGCTTTCCCAGCAGCCTCTGAAGGCAGAGGTGTAAATGGAGAAATTGTCCCAGCCTGCTTGCTCCGTGGCGGCTGTGTTTCAAGGACAGATGGGCTGTCTGGTGAGGAAACTGTGAATGGACACAGGATAACAGACTACACTGTAATTCCAACATCGGCTCATTAGCAATCTGTCAGAGCTTTTAATACGGATCTCGGTGAAAATACAGGAGCGGCATGATTGTTTTGGACCCACGTCCCGGTCTGACTGGAAGGGCCGCTGGCATGGAAGGGCGTAATGGCTATTAATAAAGCAACACTGCGTGCAAAACACGGCTGCTTGGTGTTCTTAGTGGAGATGGTAATTTCTTGTATTCTTGGGCTATCACAGGAAGCTGAGATGACAATGGTCTCATGATGGGAGTCATTAAAAAAAAAAAAACCGACAGCCCGGCCGGCGAGGTAGGTGCGTGAAGAACACGAAAGCCATTCAAAACATGGTAGGGGCTTTTCTTGACTCCGGAAAACGCTGTTAATGGAGTCAAAATCTCTCACGTCACAAACTAGTTTCCAAACTATTATAAACTCACGACTAGTGGCTTAAATTACCATCGAAAATATATTTAGGGTGTGCTGTCCAGGCAGAGTCGAAAGGGTAATTAAGGTTTAGTCTGAAGGAAGAGGATGATACATGTGTAAAGGAACCTGTTATATGGCAAGGACTCTGTATTTGTGATCCTACGAAGTTTCCACAACAGTTCAATGCACGATTTACCCAATTTCACGGACATGAATTGAGCCCCAGAGAAGATTCAGAAGGATACGTTATGAAGACAATGTGGCTGGTAAGTAGAGACTGTTCTGTCAAATGCGGCTCTTTACAGAGGCTAAGCTTTGTGGTGCTGTGTTAATTATGGAGTCTCTTTCCAGCTTCTGGCTATTATAAATAAGGCTGCTATGAACATAGTGGAGCATGTGTCCTTATTGCATGCAGGGGAAGCATCTGGGTATATGCCCAGGAGTGGTATAGCCGGATCCTCCGGAAGTGTCATGCCCAGTTTTCTGAGGAACCGCCAGACTGCTTTCCAGAGTGGTTGTACCAGCTTGCAATTCCACCAGCAGTGGAGGAGTGTTCCTCTGGAAAGAACCCAGATGTCCCTCAACGGAGGAATAGATTCAGAAGATGTGGTTTATTTACACAATGGAATACTACTCTGCAATTAAAAACAATGAATTCATGAAATTCCTAGGCAAATGGTCAGAACTGGAAAATATCACCCTTAGTGAGGTAACCCAATCACAAAAGAACACACATGGTATGCAGTCACTGATAAGGGGATATTAACCCAGAATCTTGGAATACCCTAGACACAATTCGCATATCAATAGATTTCCAAGAAGATGGAAGGAGAGACCCCTGGTCCTGGAAAGACTGGATGTAGGGGAATGCCAGGACAGAGAAGCGAGAGGGGGTTGAATGGGGAAAAGAGGGAGGGAAGGGGGCTTATGGGACTTTCAGGGAGGGAGGAAACGAGAAAGGGGAAATGATTTTGAATGTAAATAAAAAAAAACTTAGAAAATAAAATTAAAAAAAAAAGAAAATTGAAAAAAAAATTATGGAGTCTCTACAGCTGTCCACACGCAAGGAGGAGCGCTTTGGGTCTGGAGGAGCACTTTGGATCTGGAGGAGTGCTTTGGATCCGAAGGAGCACTTCGGATCCGGAGGAGCGCTTTGGATCCTTGCCTCCTCACTATGAACAGACACGTGGGCTCCAGAGGCTATGCAGAACTCAACATCGTGTAGCTGTCTGGTTTGAAGGGCACAAGTGGACCCGTCTTATCTGAAGTACATACTTTTAAATTTCTTTTGTGGGAGCAGCTTCTCTTCCCTATGGGGTTGTGTCTATGCAGGATATGAAGGGTTAAGCTAATGGTCTGTAAAATTCAGGAACATTTCAATGGAATGAAAACTGTTGGGAATGGGAATGGTGGTTACCCTGTGGTAGAATAACAACAGCCACCGCACTAGGGATCTATGGCTTGATGTGGATGCCAGTGTGTTAGCGGTCTCACTTTGTGGAAATTTACGGAGTTTGTAAATTTGCAATTTGTACAGTTTTCTATACACGCGTATCCTATTTCAATGGTGTTTATTAAAAGAAAAAACAATTTTTTTCTTTAGAAGAGCCCTACTTGTTCAGTCCTCATCTTTTGTTGCCTCTCGAAAAATTGCTATATAGTGAAGCTTGTAGTTTTGGAGCGTGACGACAGTAAGCAGGGCAGTCGGGTCTGGTTTGTTTGTTCGGGTTGGTATGTGCACTTATGTAAGCATACCCAGGTCTAAGATAAAGAGAAGTACGCATTCTGCTATCGGCACGTTTTCCTTTCTTTTCCTTTCTTTTCCTTTCCTTTCCTCCCCCCCCCCCTTGAGATAACCTCATGTGTCTTCAGCTGGTCTTGAACTCTCTAAGTCTCTGGGGATGATTTTAAGCTTCTGAGCCTCTTCCCTCCACCTGCTGGTTGCTAGAATGACAGGTGTGTACCGCACACTAGGTGTGTGCAATAACCGAGGCCTAAACCTAGCGCTTCCTGCACCACAGGCAAGCGCCATCCAAGCTGCACACCCAGACTCCCTCTCAGTCCTCAAGCCCTGGAAAACCTGGCACAGAAACAGAATGCTCATCCAGCAAACGTTCCTGAAGATCCTGGAAATACAGTTTCCTCATCTGGTGCCCCGCAATCTTCTATAGGAATGGCAGCTGCAGGCATCCCTGTCCTCGGAGGAACCAACCCTTCCAAGCCACACGTGGCGTTCACACATTCTCCCCGTGAGTGTTCTCCAGGCCCCTTCTCCACTCATCCTATACCCAGGCTCTAATGAAAGGGTCAAAGGACCTGCTTGGGGAGGAATTATTTCCCAGTGGACAGCTAAGGGCTGATTCTGAAAGCTCCAAAAGAGACTTCCTTGCTTATGTGTTCACTTTGAAAACATGTCCATCCTTGGGACACTTACCTACCTGCAGGATCCATTCTTCTGTTTTTAAACTAAAATCCTGTAAACACGGTAGACTGTTGAATGTGTGGCTTAGCTCTAGTCCAAAAGGAATCATCAAACAAGACTACAAAATATGTATCTCCCAAAGTAGTGAGTGTCAAGGAGCACTGGAGAGGTCAGAATGCAGGTGCCTGGTCTTTCGCTTCTCCTATTAAGGCAGGGTGTCTAGATGTGAGGCTTGCATCCATACTTTAAAAATTCTCTGGTGGGGCTGGAGAGATGGCTCAGCTGTTAAGAGCACTGACTGCTCTTCCAGAGGACCTGAGTTCAAATCCCAGCAACCACATGGTGGCTCACAACCATCTATAACAAGATCTGACTCCCTCTTCTGGAGTGTCTGAAGACAGCAACAGTGTACCTACATATCATAAATAAATAAACCTTAAAAAAAATTCTCTGGTGACCTTTTGCCACATTGAGATTTGAGGTTCATTGATACACATGATCCTATTACTTTAAAAAGAGAAGCAAAGGGGCCCAGAGAAATCTGTTTGTTCATCAGAAGGAGATTAATTTAAACAGTGGTAACATGATAATAATCCGTAGGTTTCATGTGTGCTGTAGGCCTGTAGACTTGCACTTACTGACATGGGGCAGCACTCACGGGGTATTACTGAACAACAAAAGAAGTCTCCATCACAGTGTATCTGATCTGAGAGCATTTTTGTTTTCAGTCCATATCCCTAAACAACATGATTAGTTTTAATTGCCATTGATATCCTATTTCTTGCAGCAAACACATATTACTTTTACGTGCAATTGATTCAATAAAGTGTTAAAAAGAAAAGGCTTGATATCTGATTTTTTTTTTTTGTTTTGTTTTTTGAAACAGGGTTTCTCACTCTGTAGACCAGGCTGGCCTCAAACCCAGAAAGCCACCTGCTTCTACCTCTCAAGTGCTGGGATTAAACGCATGCGCCACCACTGTCCGGCTTGACATCTGATTTCTTGGACAGGTACTCGCAGTGTAAAAGCCACTGTACTTTACGGTCGTGAATTCAGAAGACAGCAGCTACTGTTTTTCTAGCACACCTGAAGACTGGGAGAAGACATGTCTTGGTTGGCCGAGGGGGGTCAGCCAATATTGCCACTGGACTGGTATAACTTTCTGAGCACAGTTGTGGCTTTGTGGCTGGTGTTTATATACTGGGAACTGCTAATCAGAACTGGCACTGTTCCGCATGGAATAAGAATGGGGCAGAGCGGGACTGGAGAGATGGCTCAGCAGTTAAGACACTGGCCACTCTTCCAGGGGACATGAGTTCGATTCTCAGAACCCACATGGCAGCTCACAACCATCTGTAACTCCAGCTCTAGCAGAGCGACCCCCCAATTCTGGTCTCCACTGGCACCTGGTTTGGAAGTGGTACACAGACATATGTGTGAGGCAAAACACTCATACATGTAAAATAGAAATAGATACAACTGGAGGAGGAGGAAGAGGAAGAGGAGGAGGGGAGGAAGAGGAGGAGGGAGAGAAAGAGGAGGAAGACAAGGAGGAGGAAGGGAGAAGGGAATGAGGATGATGACAAGGCGGATGATGAAGAGGAGGAGGAAGAGGGGGAGGGGAAGAAGAGGAGGAGGGAGAAGAAGAGGAGGAAGACAAGGAGGAGGAAGGGGAGGAGGGGATGAGGATGATGATGACAAGGAGGATGATGAAAAGGAGGAGGAGGAGGGAGAGGGGAAGAAGAGGAGGAGGGAAAAGAAGAGGAAGAAGACAAGGAGGAGGAAGGGGAGGAGGGGATGAGGATGATGATGACAAGAAGGAGGATGAAGAGGAGGGGGAGGGGGAGGAGGAGGAGAAGTGCAGGAGGTTAAGGAATTCGTTTCCTGATTTGAGTAACTGATTGAGCGGCTGAGGGAAAAGTCAGCCTCATTTGAATTTGGAAGATTTGCAGCAATGGGCAGGGATGGAGAAAGAAAGGCATTGAACTTGCCATGAAGCCAGCTTTTATTCAACCTCTTGCCCCTCAGAGCCCTATTTCCTTCTCTGCCTCCTCCTCCTCCTCCTCCTCCTCCTCCTCCTCCTACTCACATTAAAAGAATTGTTAGAACAAGAATTCCTGGGAGAACAAAAAAATCAATCCAGGATTTTGCCTCTCAGACTTCAGTCTTGAGTATATTTTCTAGATCTGATTTATGTCAGACATTGTCCGGAGGTACCATCACTGATTAGAGAGTGACTCTGGGAGCATGTTACTCCTCACTGTGGAAACGGTAGGAGCCCAGAAAGATGCAGCTCGGATGTATGTCTGTGTTGAACCGTTACAGGCCAAGTGCCTTCATGAGATTCCCTTCTCCTAATAGTTTTCCAGGGTTGTGCTGAAAGGGTTCTGTCAATCGAGTCTGAAAAATCTGCTTAACATCCTAACTGGGGTCAACCCACTGCAGCTGCCAGGGGCCACGATCCCTGGTTAACATCCTAACTGGGGTTAACCCAGTGCAGCTGCCAGGGGCCACGGTCCCTGGTAACATCCTAACTGGGGTTAACCCAGTGCAGCCACTCAGGGGCCACGGTCCCTGGTAACATCCTAACTGGGGTTAACCCAGTGCAGCCGCTCAGGGGCCACAGTCTCTGGTTTTGACATCAACGAGCCGAGAGGCAAATGTGTCATTAGAACAGATGCTCACCGCTGATACACATTTTTAATATAAAAAAAAATGCGTCCAGAAAAAGTGTTTGCATTACACAAAGCTGCAGGATGACACTTCTCACATCAAAAGCCAACAGGAAGCCAAGCAAGCTGAGTGTATTTCCACGAGGACCCCGGAGAGGGACTGCAGGAGGGTCTTGTGACTATTTTAGGTGTAGTGGAGTCAAGATGGCTCACCTGTGCAGGGGACTCAACTAGCACCCTCGCTAATTAGTGGGGAGAGGAGAATGGCGAAAGACTTACTGTAAAAGAACAGCAATATGTCACAATACTGAAAGCCTGCGACGGTTAACCAGCATTGAGAAGAAGAGAAATCCTAAATCAGTGAAGTCACTACCTGTCTTCACAATCTGTCACCCTCTCTGAGTTTTGTTCCCATTAGGACCTCTAGGCCAACCAATCAGTTGCAATCACAATTTACTTTAGAATAAAATATTTATCCTTTGGTTTCCTGGATGGAGGCAGCTACGTTCAAACACCTCACATTAAAAAGGATACCAGGAGGTCAACATACTGGAGGGAGCTAGATAAACTTCAAACAAATTCCATTTTCTAGAAAGCTTCTGCAGGATACCTCCGAAAAAGGAAAAAAGGCAGAATAAACAATCGAGTAAGCCTCTCATCCAGCATCTCTCTCCGCATGGTGAGATTGCACCGAGATGGGCAACAAGGCAGGAAACTGAGGCAGCGCCGCTGTTAATTAGACTCTAGTGTAGCAGAAGTTCTCCATTCCGAAGCAAGTCGGGGAACTTCACAGGGAAGGAAAACATGGGCCGTAGAACTATTGTCAGGAAAGTTTTAATGAGGCTCCCTGGGCATCATCTTCCTAGCAACCAAATGGCTGTGGTGGCTGTGAAGCCACGTGGCATTAACAGGAAGGAATGGCTGTGAAGTCACGTGGCGCTCTGTGAGGTCACGTGTCACGCTGTGTGGTCACGTGTCATTAACAAAAGGGGTGCTGCGAGGTCATGCGGCAGGCTGAGGTCACGTGGCATTACCAGGAAGAGATGGCTATGAGGTGACATGACATGCTGTGAGGTCACATGGCATTAACATGAAGGGAATGTTTGAATGTTCTAATTTCCTTCAGATTCACTTTCAAGCATTAATTGCATAATTTTTCTGATCGAATGAAAAGGACAAGCATACGCAAATTTGTCATGTGATTGCTTGACTGCTTCGGCCCATGTTTCTTTCTGCTGTCTGGGTTACATACGTTGGCACCTGCTCCCTGTGGGTTGGGGAGGACCCTCTACGTTGCTTTTAGGATGACTGTAAAGGATGTGTGTTAATGACCTCTCATGCACTATGCCTTGTATCGAGCTCCCCACGAACCACGACCCAGCCCCACAAGCCCATGACGCTGCTGGTGTTTGTTTTATGCGTAGGTTTATAGGGTGTGCTGGAAGAAGGAAGCTGGACTAGCTCGCGGCAGTTCGAGCCGGCTGAGTCTATTCACGTGGTGCTGCTCCTTTGCTGCGGGCCTATGACGTGACACCTTTGAGCACCCGCTCAGACAAGCTTGAGAGGCCTACGCTTGGCATTTTCTTCACAGCATTTCTAGGAAAGGATGCTGTACTGGTTACCTTTCTTGTCATCAGGACCAAATTCCCAGGAAGCCCCAACGTAAGGGAAGAACAGTTCGTTCCGTCTCACAGTTTTAAGGGGTCCAGTCCACTGTGGAGGAGGGAGCTAAGCAGCCGAGTATCAGAAGGCTGGTGACCTAAGTCAACAGCCAGGAAGCAGAGCCAAAACAGGAACGGAGGCGGGACTATAAAACCTCAAGGTCCACCCCCAAGTGACCCACTGCCCCCATTGAGGCACCAACCTTCGCGGTTCCTCAGCCTTCAGTTGAGGGCCAAGTATTCAAACCTGTGAAGGGACGTTCTACATTCAGATCACAATAGGTGCACATCCTGTGCCCCAAATAAGCGCCACCCTGGGTGATTCTTGGACCCATTGAAGAAACTGCTGCCATTGAAGAGGGAACTGCCTCCTAAGGGAAGAGCTCCAGCTCCAGGATCTACGATTTAACTGTTGGATTTGTCCAATTTGGCTCTGGTATTTGCTAACCACGGCCAGATATCTCCTCAGAACATCCCCTCTCTGCCATGGGGGACACCACACAGGGCTACTTTTTAAAGATATTTAAATACTCCTTTTCACATTCGTGTAAGTCTTTAAGTCTCGTTTGTAGGAGTGGTGCCCTCCTTTGGAAATTAACATTTGTGATTACTTTTCAGACATTGCTGACCACCGTGAGCCTCGAAGGGAAGGTTAGTGGCTCTGTGACATAGACAAGGAAAGGGGCTCAGAAAACTAGAGAGACTTGGCTCAGTGGTTAAGAACATGTAAATGAATAAGTGTAATCTAGCAAAGGGAAGAACATTTCAATTGAGTGTGACGCATACTTCGTAGAGCTATGTTGAAAGCACTAAGTGTTTCCAAAGGAGAGCAGCCTACAGTGGGCAAGGGCAGCCTTCACGGAGGAGGTGACGTTCAAGCCAGATAGCAAAGAGCAGAGAGCATGGCAGGACATGGTTGCAATCCTAGAACTGAGGAAGGAGGAGGAAGGAAGACCTTGAACTAGAACTTGAATTTCAGGCCACCTTAGGCTAACTGATGAGACCTTCAGGCCACCCTGGACTAACTGACAAGACCTTCAGGCCTCAGGCCACCCTGGGCTAATTGATGAGACCCTGTCTAAAGGATATAAAACATAGCAAAAGGTAGCCTCTCGGACATGCCATCATACCGTAGGTGTTGGAGATAGAAGACGCACAGAGCTAGGAGTAGAGTGTTTGCCTGCTATGCACAAAGCCCCAGTACTGCAACAAACCGGACACACTGGTAGGACCTGTAGTCATACCGCTGGAAAAGGGGTGTGTGGAGAGGAGGAGACCTTAGCTACATAGTTTGGGGCCAGCCTGGGCTATGGGACTCTGTTTCAGAGAAGCAATGGGGAAGAGGTCAGAGGATGACCAGAGCAATGTGGTGCATTTAGGGGTTGGAGAGTAGATCTCCATTTTGAAGTGAATAATACATTGTAGCAAAAGAAATGTTCACAGAGGAGCCTGGAGACTCCATACGGCACCTCAACAAACATGAGGGACTTGTCTCACTGGATGGAGAATGCTCTTCACCTCTCCCAGAAGGCCCTTCATCCTTTGTGAGCACAACAGTTGAGCATTTGATCCATGATTAACCAGGTTAGAGTCTTCCTTCCCAACATTTATTCTCAAAGTTAGGTAGACTTATATGAAGAAGCCTATGGGGACCACGCCCATTGATGCCCATGGAGAGAGGTGGAGGAGTAGAATTTGCAGGAAAATGGGGCAAAGTTTCAGAAAGAAGCAGCAAAGATGGTTCTGGATGCAGTGGGGGATGAGCCAGCAGACCTGAGCTTTTGTCCCTGATGATTGCTAGCTCCCTGGGTGAACTCGTAAGACCCCCTTACTCTTTATGAGGACAGCTCTCTTTCTAAAATGAGATAGAACACCTTTCTTCCCTCCTTCCTTCCTTCCTTTCATTTTCTCTTTCTTCCTCCTTTTCTTTCTTTCTCTTTTTCTTCCTTCCATCCTTCATTCCTTTTTCTCTCTTTTTCTTTCTCTCACTTTCTTTCTCTTCTTTCTTTCTTCCTTCCTTCCTTCCTTCCTTCCTTCCTTCCTTCCTTCCTTCCTTCCATCCTTTCTTCCTTCCTTCCTTCCTTTCTTCCTTCCTCTCTCTCTCTCTCTCTCTCTTTCTCTCTCTCTCTTTCTTTTTTTTCTTTCTCATAACCAATGATCTTCAACCCAAAGCATTTAAATTTTATCCTGGCAGAAGTGAGTGAGTGAGTGAGGGGACCTCTACGTGTCAGAGGGCTAACAGCTGGTTATGCGATTCAGAAAGATTTCTGGCTGCAGAAAGGGGCCACGGGGAGCAAATGAAAGGCTCTGGCACTGGACTGAGCAACACAGGAAGAGACGAGAACTCAGGCAGCAGTCAGAGTAGCCTGAGAGAAATCCAGGATGCGTAACTGACAGGACCAGTTCTTTGGGGCCCGAGTGTTCCCAGAGCAAAGGGAGTGAAGAATAATTTTCTTGCTGGATGAATCACAAAACTGCACACGGAAACCAGAGAGACAGAGTCCTATTTTGGAAAAAAGACATTCTGCTTTGTTTTTGACGTGGGTTTGAGGAGTAGCCTGTGGTACCATCTGGCGGGGGTGGAGATTAGTTAGAATAACGACACACGTAAGTGGTGTCCACCCGACTGCTTTAAATTCCAGAAGACACTGCGCTTGAGGAGGGGAGGCAAAGGATGAGAGGAAAGAAACATCAGAACACCAGCACTGTTAGTGAGCACTAGAGGAGAGTCGTCGTCCGTCAGGCCGAGCTGAGGAGGGGTGGACAGGGAGGGGTGTGGACACACCTGTCAGGTTGAGCCGAATGTCTTCAGTACTTGAGCTGTTGTTTTGAAAGAGGAGAATGCCATCAAAACAGAGAGAACGGATAAGATGAGGTCACTCTGGAGGAGGAGAGACTGGCTACCTGGTGAGGGATAAGATGAGGTCACTCTGGAGGAGGAGAGACTGGCTACCTGGTGAGGGATAAGATGAGGTCACTCTGGAGGAGGAGAGACTGGCTACCTGGTGAGGGAATAGGCAACACCAGAGACAAGGAGCTGGCCTCTCTGCAAGCTGGGATCTGAAGAGAGGACGATGTGGTGCAGAAGCTTGAGGTCCAGGGAGGTCCTGTCCGATGCTCACAGAGCCAAGTCCAGCTCCCAACCCACTCTCTGCAGTGTAATCTTGCAGCTCCCTTGTCAAGCAACAGCCTCTGCCCTGGGCCGGCTTTATGACTTGATTTTGTAAGTTGAATGAGGCAGAAGGTAGAAATATCCTGTCAGCTCAAGCGGTCCGGAGTACCACGACTCACTCTGCCATCCCCGTCTTCCTCACCCTCTTCTCCCTCATCCTCTCCATCTTCCTCCTCCCCCTCTCCATCTTCTTCCTCTTCTCCCTCTTCTTTTCATTCCTTCTCTGCCTTCATTCCACCCCCATGAGAATGAGCTAACAAAGTATATAATCAGGTATCAGTGGCCCCGTCACACATGTCACCATAACTAACACTGCTGATTCTCGGGCATGTGAGACCATCCATGACTGTCATAGTGACATCTGACGGTATCTGCAATGACTCTATTTGACTAGTCTCTATAGATCTTTATCATTCCATGCATTGTGTTTTGGAACAGTCAATAAGTGACCAACAGTGCTTTGCCAAGCCAGCCCCATGGGCACAAGGCATAAGACTGCATAGCCCTTATATTTCCTCTCAGGGACTTCTGAACTAGAACTGCCCAGATGGATTCGTTCACAGTTTGGGGGCACACTGTCCAGTAGCAAACTGGCTCAAGAATCTGTTGGAAGGTTTGCACTGAGTTTCATTCGCGTGCGGAGACACGAATGAATCTGCAGAGGTGGAGAACGACGGATGGTAAGGTTTAAGCAACAGCAAATAAGCTATAGGAGCCTGTCAGACGGAAGTGACCCAAGGAAAGGGCAGAGGTTTCCTCTGTTTGGAGACAAGAAAACCAAACGGAAGCAGGAAGTACCACACCGAATTCACTGTCACTGGAATTTCCACCCGGAATTGTGAACAGGGTGTGGGTTTCTCTAGCCACGTGTCTCTGGACATGCTCAGACTTTAACATCCAACCAAAAATTAGCACCAGCACCCACACATCTCCACGTGTTTAGAACTGGAGGGACCCGAGACACAGCTCCTTTTGTTTCTTCTGGCGTGTCAAATGCTGCACTGACAGCAAAGGAGTAATCTTCAGTTTGTATATAATGAGGTCTGAAATCTCCGTCTCCGCACACTGATCACGGATCTTATTTCACTAGATAAACTGACAGCAGTCTCGGGTGCTTAAACAAAAATTTGAAAAAAGCTCAGCCCAGCCACCCACATCTATGCACTGCCTCCCACCTTTCCCTGTCACTTCCGTGGTTCAGTCATCTTGTCTGTGTGCAACAGCCTCCAGTTTTACCTGGATTCTCAGCCCACTCTACAACGGCGTTAACAGCTCTATCGTTAAAACTATCATCTATCTAGGGGAAAGATACCTGGTTGGGAAGAGAAAGGAGCACCTCTAGACTTGCTCCCTAGCATTTCACCTCAGTGTCTCCTCTGAATTACTCCTCCTGAGTTACCATGTGCTGGGTACTGTTCTGAGTATTTGGAAAACACCAGTTTAAAAAATAAAAAATCAAGGAGCCTTGTTCACCAATAGTCACCCTGTAGAGGAGTCAGACAAGGAAAGACAACTGTAGCGATTAGGTGTCATAGTTAACGTCACTGTCAACTTGACGCAGCCTAGAGTTTGTTGGAAATGGAATCTTAACTGAGTACTTGTCTATATCAGTTTGTCTATGAGGGGTTGTCTAGATTGATAATTGTTATAGCAGGGCCCAGCTCACCATGTGCACCGTTCTCTGGGCAGGTAGTCCAGGGCTGAGTAAGAAGAGCTAGCTGAGCATGCACGAATGATTCACAGGCAGCGTTCCTCCACAGCTCCTGCCTCCGGGTTCCTTGAGCTCCTGTCCTGACTTTGTTCAACAATGGACTAACCTGGAAGACAAATAAGTCCTTCTCTACCTAAAGTTGATTTTGGTTAGAGTGTTTTTTTTTTTAATCACAGCAACATAAAGGAAATTAGAGTAGTACGTTAATTATTACGTGGTTGGAGATACAGGTATTATGAAAAAAATTAAAAACACAGTGGTGAGTGGTGGAGGGTTGCATGCCTGTAAACCTGGCCCTTATGAAGCAGAGTCAGGAATGACAGACATCATCTGGGTTCCATCCTGAGCTCTAGGCAAAAAGGATAAAAAGGGATAGTGAGAATTGATTGAAGGTTCCTGAGAGACTCAGAGGAGGAGGTGAAGACGTTATACTGAGATCTGGAGAGAATGTTCTAGCTGATGTTCCAAGGTGCTCCCTCATTCCTCATTTAAATTTATTGACTCCAGAGAGTTTACAGTATGAATAATTTTTAGGCCAATCTGTCTCTTCTTTCCCATGTATGTATGTATGTATCTGTCTATCTGTCTGTCTATCTATCTATCTATCTATCTATCTATCTATCTATCTATCTATCTATCTAAACATGCAAGCATACACACACACACACACACACACACTTTTTCATTTAAATGTCCAACTGTTTTTTCCTGAGCCAAACCTTTTATTAATTTTCAGGGTTCTCTGTGTGCCATGGGGAAAGCTAGACTTGTTCAGTGTCAAATGTCACCAAGAACAGTTGATGCTGGAAAATGTGATTTGTTTCCATTAAAGAAACTATCATAGAAGTTGGAGAGATGGCTCACTGGTTAAGAGCACTAACTGTTCTTCCAGAGGTCCTGAGTTCAATTCCCAGCAATCACACGGTAGCTCACAACCATCTGTAATGTAATCTGATGCCCTTTTATGGCGTGTCTGAAGACAGCTACGGTGCACTAGTATACATAAAATAAATAAATAAATCTTTAAAAAGAAACTATTGTAAAGCTATTACACCAAGTAATACTCGTGCAAGTTTTTAATGTACTAAGAAGCAGCAGGCTCTGGTGCCACACAGCTGAAACTGGGCATTTAGGGGGTGGAACTGGAAGACGCTGTTCAAGGTCATCCACCCTGACCTACATAGCAAGTCTAAAATCTGCCTGGGATCCTACCCAGTGTTCCACCTGCATCCCTCAAGGCACGGGTGATTGTCATTTCTTGATATTTATGCTGTGACAGCTGCTTCTCAAACCTATTCCCTGATATTTAGTCCTACCCTTCTCCAGGTCCAAGGTCATCCTTGGTCCCACCATTTTCCAGGCAAGGAGATGGAGTTCTCGTAGTGAGTAAGTTTTAAAGCCATGATTTGGTTTCCAAGGGCATGGTCATTCCTCTGGCCCCAACAACCTCTTTTGTTCCTAAATATCTTTACTCCAGCGAGGGAATTCATATATATGAGACAATTGTGGAGTCATTTTAGAACACAAAGCTCGGCGGTCAGGAGCTTGGGGTTTGCACCAGGCTGCGGAGACTCGGCTACAGCACAGCCGTGCAGTCGTGGCTAAGCGCCTTGACTTTCTTGGTCTCAGTTTCCTTGTTGGTAAATTGTGTATCTCAGAATCACACCCCTCATAAAGATGTCAGGATAATTCAAAGAAAAACAGATACAACGAACCTAGTACAAGCTGCATGGGGGTACATGCCTGTAATCCCAGCATTTCAGAAGCTGAGGCAGGAGGAGCATGAGTTTGAAGCCCACCTGGGCTGCATAGTGAGACCCTGTCTTAGGGAGAAAGGGAGGAGAGAGAGAGGGAGAGGGAAAGAGAGGAGACTGCTAGGCATAGTTCCTCTTACATAATTCCTAATGTATGTTGAGATTTTTACAGTTGCTAATGCAGCACTTTAGAGAACACATGCTTATAAGTGTATTTCTGGAAGGTACAGAGAGAAGCAAAAGGAACTGACCAGAGAGTGCCCTGGGATAGGAGTGGAGAGCAGAGACAGGATGAAGACTCAGTCCTCGGTGTGGGTTCTTGTAGCCCTGCATATATTTAAATGTCAGATTATACCTGGCTAAGTGAACAAGTAAGTCATTTCTGCGAAAGTCGTATTATTCCCACTGTAAGGAATTTGAAATAAGAGCCATTAGTGGACAAGACTAATTTTCAGATTTCTTGGAGACCTTGAAGAAGGTAAAGAATTTTATTTGAGGAACAAATAACTGGGAGACGTTTTGATAGCAATATCCTTGAAAAGTAGAAGGTAAAGGTGGAAATGAGTATCCAGTTAGGGTGGTTCCTTCATGGTAACTTCTGGATACCATTGATACATGACTTGTCCCTGGGAGACCATTTCTATTCACCCCAGAAAGAGAGGGCAATAAGAGGCTAAAGAAATGATTTCATCCAAGTCCAGCTTGGTGAACTGTAGAGTTTACTGGAGCAACCCACGAGTTACCCAGGGGAGCTGGGGTGGCTTGGGAACACGGTTAACTCAGAGAGAGATGCTTTGTCAGAAAACTGCACCCCAGGATGGCCATGAATCCCCAAACTCTGCGTCCCTCCCTGACAACTTTCGGGTACGTACTCTACCAAAGGGCTCCAGCAATGGTTTGCTGTTTCTGGAATCTCTGGGAGTGCTCATAAGTTTGGATGTGTATGTGCTATGTCTGCCTCTGCTTATACAATTGATGTGTACACTTCCATAAGTGGAATAATGTTTGGACAAGAGAGTCAGAGGGACTTGGGTTTTCTATGTGATTGGCCATGTTCAAAAGTCCCCAAGCCTTAGCTTTTCTTGAGTACAAAATGGGACTAATAACCACGTAAGGCGGTCTCTCTCCCTCTCTTCCCCTCTTTTTCTCTCCCTCTCCATCTCCTTTTCTCCATCTCCCTCTCTCTCCCTCCATCTCCCAGTTTAGTTATGTGTATGAACACTCCATTTGCATGTATGCCTGCATGACAGAGGGGGCATCAGATCCCATGGTAGATGGTTGTGAACCACCATGTAGGTGCTGGGAATTGAACTCAGGCCCTCTAAAAGAGCAGCAGAACTCTCAACCACTACATCCTCCTCGCTCCAGTCCTGGGAGAGTGGTTCTCAGTCTTCCTAATGGGTCAACACCTCCCCTTGTGGTGACCTATAAATTACTTTTTTTGCTACTTCATAACTAATTTTGCTACTGTTATGAATTGCAATGTAAATATCTGTCTTTTCCTATGATTTTAGACAATCCCTGTGAAAGGGTCTTTCAACTCTCAAAGGGGTTAAGCCCCACAGGTTGAGAACTGCTGAGGAGGGCTTTAAAGAAGTCCAAATGCAACATTGTTGGAAACCCACCAGATACATACTTGCTTTTAAGGAATCAGCAAGATTGGAACCATCATGAGACAATGCAATGAAAATAATTGAGGAAAATTTTGGTCCTAGGCATTCAACTGCAGAATGCAAACATTTTTCCTTTTAAACTTTTTTTTAAACATTTATTTATTCTGTGGGCATTGTGTGTGTGGAGGGAGGTACTTGCATGTGCAATGGTGCATGTGTGGAGGTCAGAGGACAGTTTTTGGTTGTCTCTTTTCTCCTTCTATCAAGGGGGCTCCAGGGATCAAAATCAGGTTACCAGGCTCATTGACGTGGGCTTTAACCTGCTGAGACATCTCACCACTCAGTGTATCTGTCTGTAACTCCGATACCAGTGGGGAGAGAGAAATGAAGGATGGCGGAAAGCCAGATTCTGGTTTGCACAAGAAAGTTCATTCTGAATAGTTTTCCAACAACATTGCTTTCCTTCCTAAAGCACTGGGACTGTAGGCATCATGCCAACGCAGCCAGCAGCCTGGCAGATAGTTTGATCCAAGTCTGAGACCCAACGACAGGCCATTTGCACCATATGCCATTGACACATTAATGTAGGCAAGGATGCTAGTTACCCAGGGAATCCACGCCGAAATGCCACTTACACTGGGCACAGCAACTTCAACGGCAGAAGTTCATCAAAGCAAACAGTGAGGGTGGCCAAAATGACTGAAGTGGAGAAGACAAAGGGGGGCGGGCCGGGCCCAAAGCTTAACAGTTTTTGAGGTGTGGTTCTCCATTGTGCTTCTAGAAGAGTTGCAGAGTCAGCAGATATGAAAGCTATGAATAGTCTGGACTGTCTGCTGCTATGAGTTCGTGTGTGTGTGTGTGTGTGTGTGCGTGCTTGTGTGTGTGAGTATATGTGTGAGTGCCTGTGCATGTGTGAGTACATGTGTTTGTGAGTGTGTCAATGTGTATGTGTATGAATATGTGAGTGTGTGAATGTGTGTGAGTGTATGAATGTGTGTGAATGTGTGTGAATATGTGCATGTGTGTATGAGTGCATTGTGAGTATATGTGTGAGAATGCATGTGCATGTGTGAGTGCATGTGTGTGAGTGTGTAAATGTGTGTGTCAATGTGTGAGTATGTGTGAGTGTGTGTGAATGTATTGCGAATGTGTGTGAATGTGTGAGCCTGTGTGAATGTGTGGTGTGTGTGAATGTGTGGACACGTGCGAATGTGTGAGCATCTGTGAATGTGAGTGTGTGTGGAGGGGTGTGGGGGTAAAGGCCAGAGTCAATGTTGGATATCTTTTTCAATTGCTTTCCACTGTATTTGTTGAGACAAGATCTCTCATTGAATTTTAAGCCCAGAATGATGATTTGGCTTGACAGGCTTCCAGCAAAGCCCAGGGGTTCCCTTGTCTCCGTTCCCCAGCGCTAGCATTACAGGTGTTCACTGCTGTACTGGGCTTTTATCGACTGCGGGAGCTTGAACTCAATTCTCATGCTTGTGTGACAAGAACTGAGCCACCCTCCTCAGCCCCAGCGTCTGCTCCCTTTGCGTGTGTTATTCTATATGTCCACCAGGCCTGTGACTTGTGTCCATTGACACCAGTGGGCTGCAATGCTCCCGTGCACAAGAATCACAAATCTACTGTTTAAAAAAAAAAAAAAAGCCCAAGAAAGCGGCTGTCAGGTGACTCTGGTAAGTGCCTGGCACAGACGTTTCAGGATACAGTTTGGTGGGAACGCTCTGGCCCTTTGGTTTCTTTCTCCCCCTTTCCCAGCCCTGTTTCTTGGTTACTCAGAGCAGTAATGAGCTTTTCCTCCCCAGTATGAGGACAGGCTCACAGCCAGCACAAGAAAAGGGCTGAGCTCGTGCGGGGCAGACAACTTTATCTCATGGGTAGATCACACAGCTGTTTCTTCCCTTCTTCCGGGATGCAACTAAGCTAATGACTTTTAAAGTATGGGTAACGCAGTGCCACGAGTTCCGAGAGACAGTGTCACGCAGCAGGAGAACTACTGCAGACATCATCAAAGGAGCTTTGAATGAAATACCCACCCACTCTCGCCATCAGGCTGAAAAGAATCTTCCAGGAGCAAAAGTGTTTTTCTAACTTAGGACACCTTAATAAACAAATAGAATCACTGCCTTTGTTATTTTCTTCCCTGCAATTGTGGCCTTTAAGGCTGTTGACATTAGTTCTTTTTTCATAGGAAACTCTGGGAAAAAAAAACATAAATATGAGACCATCAGAGGACGTAACTATTTCCTAGAGTTCACTATGGTGAGGAGTACGAGGACTGACTCTGAAGTCGGCCTCTAGTCCAAATGTAAGTCTCTGACCTTTATTTACCCTATAGTGACGACTAACAAGCCATTCAACTACCTCTAATCTGAGTCATCACCTACAAACTTGTATAGACAAACTTCACCTGGATGGGTTACTGAGAGGGTTAAAACAGGCACCTTAGATGAGACACGTGCTTGCTGCTGTGTGGGGAAGATGGCGGCCTGGTTCTGAAACCACGTGCTGTTTATGGTTTTCAGTGTTGAGACATTGTTTCCACTAATTCTTAACCAAGTCCAAGGAGATATTTAAATCAGGAAGTTCTAAGGCTTTCTGAGCATTTGCACGGCACTCACTGGGCTGTCACACTTTACAAAAGACTAAGAAGTAGAAGAGTCTTGGCTTTGTTTGCTCAGGAACAGCCGGGTCAGCCCTGAGGCTGAGCTGTTCTATGCACCTCGAAACGAAGTCCAAATACTGTTTGGCAGTGGTCTCGTGATTGTTACTCTCATTCTTGACCTCGTTAACCACTTCCCAGAGTGACAGGGATCTCTACATAACATAAAACATACCCTTTCCTCAGAATCTGTAGATGACTCTCAACCACACATGACTGTGGCTTGAGGTCCCCACTCTAGGTGCACATCCTTTCTGGTTAGACCCTGTTACCTCTGGATTATCTCTCGCTCTCTCCTCGGTGATGCCCCTCTGGCCACAGGAAACTCCTTCAACACAGTAAACATGGTTCTGCCTCAGAACCTCTGGATTTGCTGCCTTCTCTCTCAACAGTTTTATTCCATGCACCTGTATGGCTGGCTTGCATTGAGTTCTGTGTGCAAATGCCACGGAGGCAGAGCACGCCTCCTACACAACTCTCTTTAGATAGACATCCAACCCTGATGTTCTCTGTCACCTGAGGCTGATTTTTTCTTTTTTCAGGGAGCCTTCCAGACTCAGTGTGAAAAGGTTAGTGTCCTTCTAAGGTCCGTTCTCCATTGCTACAAATGGTTCCACCCCTAACTGATTCTCATCATCCAGTATCTTTTGTCAAAGTTTCCCTCACTCTCCGCCAATACCTCAGCTCATCCAGCCTGTTGTCCGGCCAGTTGTCTGACAGTCTCTTTGGACTCAGATTGCTGCAGATACCAACTTATAATTCTTCTTGGGCATTGAAGTTGTCACCCAAGTCTGGAAGATGACTCAGTCCATGAAATGTGTGCCTTGCAAGTGTGATGACTTAGTTTAGATGCATGGAACCCACATACTAAGTCAAGTGTCTTGGTTCTCTTACGAGGACAAGTTGGGGACAGAGACAGGAGGCTGCTTGAGGCTCGTTTGCCAGCTAGCCTAGCCTAGTTGATAAAGCTCCAAGCCAACGAAACACCGTGTCTCAAATAAAAGATGAATACATGAAGAGGGATATTTGAGGTTGTCCTATGACATCTATACACATGTACACACACACACACACACACACACACACACACACACAAATATGTGTGCTCCACTGAACCCCTGGGTTCCTCAATTTTACGAAAGCCACCATAGGTTCTCTCAGAAATCAAGGCCAATGGTCCTAATAAAGATTTCACAAGTAATAACAATGTGAAAGGGAACAAGCCCATTTTTATGTGTTGCTCTCTGACCCCACATGTTACAGTGTATATCTGTGCCTAGCCCTCCCTCTCATGGAAAAAGGCCCACTGCCACCCGGAAGACAAGCCACCCTTGTTTGCCCACACTCTCTTAAGTCACTGTGTGGTCTGTTCGTGGGTATTAACATGAGACTTACAAAGTCTTTATCTGCAGTGCCTAACCTTGTTAAGGGTATTCACAGGCCCTACCCTAAACTTTCTTACAGAGGAAAATGTAAGAGCATTATCCAGATGCAGCCTGTCAGAGATGTGGGCATTTTGAACGTGCAACAAAATTTTCTATCTAAGGGATGAAACACTATAACAGAGCTTGTCAGGTTCTTTCCTTAGTAATCAAAGGCTGTCGTAGCGTCTAGCTTTCCTGAACATCTGTGTAGAGATTATCAAGAAAATTCCTGTGAACACCTAATCAGATTATTGGGGATTCCCAGCCTCAAGTGCATAATAAAATCAAGGTCAGACCTGATTTCTACCTCACTGTGCCTGGGTTTAGCTGGTTACTGCTGTAACAGTTGTAACACAAAGTTACAAAGAGTGCTAGACAACTGGAGATAATACATCAGTGAGGTTCCTGATTAACCTTCAAAGTCTTTTGAGAGAGGTGTGGCTGGAAGACAGGACTGAGTATCTCAGCTAATAAGACACTGGGTTATTTTAAAATAGGCATTGCTATTTGTTTAGGATAAACCAAATAGACATTGGGTGTTTGGAATGAAAACACATTAACTGTAATCCTACCCACACAAACTAGGAACTTAAAGGAAAGTTCTACAAGAAACTCTTCCATCGTCTTTGGCAAAAAAGTGCTCCGGGATGGCTAACCAAACAGTAACGGCCATGTTGACATTATTAGAGATAGAAGAGGCAAAGAAACAAACAAAAGCCCCGCACTCACTCGTGGGCTTCTTCCTTTTGGAGTCCAGAGCACATATGGATAGTTTGGGCCTTTTCTAGTTTCTCTAGTGTACGGCAGGATTAGCCAGGCGAATGCAATCGGCCTCCGTATCAGAGGGAGAATATTTCCATGTGTACAGCTGTCACGGACGACCTCAATGCAGCCCGAGGACCGAATGGTTTCCAGCGGCCACGGTTTCTTGGGGGGTAGTAGTGATGGTGGGTATGGTGGTGTGGGTGGGGGTGTTAGGGGTGGGTGTGGGATGGTGGTACCTCTCTTCCTACCTGAGCTGGCCTCCTGTGAACCTGACAGTTCTGGGGAAGATCCCAGCACCTCCAGGAAGAGTTGAGAAGAGATCAGAGCATTTGGGTGTTGCTTTGACAAGTTGCCCAGAATACCAGGAAGAGGTCCCTTTTGGGTCTCCAAGGTGCACTCTGTCCAGTGCTCCAGTTCTTCCTGAGTCTGCCTTGGCAATTAACAGGGAGGCACAAGCGACCTTTGGCCATCATTAGCTCTTTTATCATCAACCGCCGTCCCTTCGGATCCTGACCCACTTCTCTCTTCTGTTATAAAACCCTTCCATTATTCTTTAAGTTCAAAGGGTTTTCTTGAAAATGCTTCCTTTTATTACAAAAGTCATACTTACTTATTATGGGGAAAAATCAGGGAGCTGAGAACAGGACAAAGTGCAAAGTTTATATAAGTTTATATCTTCCCCCCCTACCAAGAGCCACTCTCTCTAAAGTCCACCATGGACAGAAACAGATAAAGTCTACTTCTAGACACCCCCTTTTTGTCAGAGGATTGCACCCCTCCACAGAACTCAAGAGATGTGCTCTTCTGTGCAATTTATGTTTTGTAACTTATTTTTTTTATTGAAAGAGTATTTTCCATATGTCAATATAGATTTTTTTCTCATTATTTTTAGCAAATGAATAGTATCCTATTATGTAGTTTTACTATAAATTGTCCAACCCATCCATTACTAAATACTAAGTTGTTTCCAAGGGTTTTTTTCCTATTACAAATATGCTTTTGTTGAGTCATCTAACATGTTCACTTAACATTTTGACAGATATCACTAAAATCTTTTTTTAAATATTTTTAAAAATATTTATTTATTTTATGTATACAACTGTACTATAGCTGTCTTCAGACACACCGGAAGAGGGCATCAGATCCCATTTCAGATGGTTGTGAGCCACCATGTGGTTGCTGGGAATTGAACTCAGGACCTCTGGAAGAACAGTCAGTGCTCTTAACCGCAGAGCCATCTCTCCAGCCCTATTGCTAAAATCTTAACCAGTGTGTACTTCATTTAGCAAAAAATGAGAGTACTTTTGTACCACTTTTTCCCAAGGACTCCAAGTCTCCTGAGAAAGTGGTGGCCAAAGCTTTGCATCCGAGAGATAGCTATGTCCCCCACTAGCTCATGCAGTCCTTCTGAGTTACGAAGCCCCTTGGTGCTTCAGTGTTCTTACCTACAAAATAAAAAAAAAAAAAAACCAAAAAAACTAAAAATTTCTGGGTAATTTGCTGCAATAATTCAGTAAATAGTTCAGGGGAAGAAACTAGGGCATATCATCTCTTGGCCAGAAGGTTCCTAAGTCACCATCGTGGTTCACATCTGCCTCCCATAGCTGTCTGCCTTTCCTATAATGCTCCAGAGAGGTGTGCCGGTCCCGGGGATTTAGTTCTGTGCTCCTTGGGTGCTGAGCTGAGCTAACTCCCGGCTCCCATTTGTGTTCTGTCTGCAGTGAGACATCCTCTCTGAGTTACCCAGAGTGTCTCAGACTCCAGGGCTCAAGCAAACCTCCTGCCTCAGCCACACAATCTATAAAGATTTCTTCTGAATAACTTTGTGCAAACTTACCAGCTCTGCAAGGTTCTGAGAGTTGAGTGAAGAGGTACGTTTTGCAGGTGATCCTTCTTCAGAAAGAGATTTTTGCAAGAGTTCTTTGGCCTGTAACCCTTGCCACCTGCTTCTAATATCTCAGGTCATGTGCAGAAATAGGGAGAAAGGACTGTTCTCTTTCAGTCTGTACGAGCTCAAGTAATAGAAGGTTTAGTTGTTTTACTCTATTGATAGCAGTGTTACAGACTGTACATTCTCTGTACAAATGTATAGCCTTTCTGTTTCCCAAGACTCATAAGTTAGCATCTTCTTCAGGTAAGGCTCATAGAGTTTTCCCAGTCACTGAAGAGTAATTTGTCTCACAAATCTCAGATGGCTTTGTGTTATGGAGAAGGAGAGGAGACTCGATGCCCTTGGCAGGAAGGCCGCCTCAGCCCCCGCCCCTCCCATAAGAACGCTTCACTGCAGGGAGATCTTAGTTTTGGCAGTATCAGAGCATTTGAATTTATTTTCCTCTTCAGTTTGCCCATCTGCTCCAGAAATCTGATTTAAATACATTTTTATCAGAAGCTTTCCACGGGCCCCAAGTTACCTAGCAACTCCTTCAGCGAGTCTCCTTTGGCGAGTTGTTTCTGACATAAAGAACCTTCGCAAGTTTGGGAGAATGTGTTTTTAGCCTTCAAAGTTTACGAAGCAAGAATTAAATATTGAAGCTGCCGTTTTTTCCACTCCTCGTGAACACAGAGCCTGTTAAATTACATAGAGTCTTGGGGGCTGTATTTCTAGAGAGAAAATTTTAATTAACCTATACGACCATAAACTTAAATGGAATAGTTCTGTTTAATCTGCAACAACCAATCCACTCTCAGAATTGCTTAGCTCTAATTTAGGGTCTTTAACAAAATCTAATTAGTGTTTTGCATCCTGGGTCTGCTTTGGTGAGTCAGAAAGATTGAGTATTTCGGGTTTTAGCAGATATATCCCTAGGCTCCTCTGTGAGGATGAAGGCGGAGACCTGCAGGTCAACACGGTGGGGTTACGCATGCTCAAGAGCATCACTTACCTCCAGACGCGGAGATGACGGATGAAATATTAAACACATATACGCATGCGTGAGAGTGTCTGGCCACAATCTAAAACCCAAAAGGACCATATTTATGGGCTAAAATGCAAAGGAAAGGGTGTTGGAGAGATGGCCAAGCAGTTCAAAGGCTCCTAACTGGTCTTCTAGAGGATCTGGGTTCAATTCCCAACACTGACAATCTTTTGCCACACCGGTTCCATCAGATCTGACGCCCTCTTCTGGCCTCCAAAGGCACTGCATGCATGCGTTGGACAGACATAAATACAGATAAAACACCCACACACATCAAATAAAATAATAATAATTAAAAAATTAGGGGTCAATAGATGCTCAGTGGTTAAGAGCACTGACTGATCTTCTAGAGGTCCTGAGTTCAAATCCCAGCAACCACATGGTGACTCACAACCATCTGTAATGGGATTCGATGCCCTCTTCTGGTGTGTCTGAAGACAACTACAGTGTACTCACATACATAAAATCAATCAATCAATCAATCAATCAATCAACCAGTCAGTCAGTCAATCAATCAATTAATCAAACCAGATGGCTAGCAAGGATAAAAACTACACAGCTCACAGGAAGCCCAGGATAACTATGACTATCCATGGTTGAAGCTCCTAATCCTTTTGGTTTAACTGACGTCCAAAGCGAGAGTCTCGATTCTATGTGAAGATCAGTTAGAGGTGGAGAGATGGCATTTAGGGGACACTGGCTTGTTCTAAGGCTCACATCTTGTTTGGAAGGTTAGTATGATTTAAGTAAGATACTTTGAAAATGTTAATACAAGGGCTGGAGCGTTGGCTCAGGACTTAAGAGCTCTTACAGAGGACCTGGGTTTGGTTCACAACACTCACAATGAGTGGGTCCCCATTGGCTGTACCTCCAGATCCAGGAGCTCTGACCCTGTGGCCTCTGTACTCATATTTTTAAAGTGAGATATAAAAACATTAAGCATGTTTGCAGAGTTACAAAGGACATGAGCTCTGTTGCTGAGCTCTTGAACTAAGGGCACCCATGGGGTCATATTAAGAAGGTATAAAATCAAAGAGACATTGAGCAAAATAGATTTTTTTCCTAGGTAGTAGTGGTGGTGCAGTAAGCAACATAATTTCCACTAGCAGCTAGAAGAAGACGACTTTAGATCAGTGGAGAAGAGAGATGGCCAGAAACAGATCGGTCTTTGCTGGTAAGACGAAAGTCCTCAGTAAGACAGAGAGTGTCTGAGTGGCCTGGTCACTCACAGAACAGCGTACTTTTGAGTAGCATGTCTGAGGCAGGGTTTGCTAACGTTTTGGTCTGGATACCCCTTCAAACTCTCAAAATTATCCAGGACTCGCGAGGTTCTCTTTCTCTGCAGGTTTATGTGGGCTGTAGATCGATGTTTACTTGTCAGACATTAAAACAGAAAAACTGTAAAGTCAGATCAATGGTGCCCTCCCTGTGACCCGCTGGGGGGCGGGTTGCAAAGACCTCCAATGGGCAATTTCATGGGCAGCAGGTTTAGCCTTGTGAGACTCCTCAGCAACCTCGGTATATAGTTTTCCTCCTTCCTTCCTTTCTTTCAGCGTTTCGAGTATAAGAAACAAAGGGCGTCTCTTGGGTGTATCTAGATCGCCGACGTCGTCATTACTCTTGGACTTCGGATGTATTTGTTAAGTGGACGTTTACTGAACACAAACCCTGCACTATGGCGGCCGTCCATCTATACTGTGTACAGCTTCTAGGTAAAGAATGATCGGACAATATACTCAGAGGCTAGCCGGAGAGAGTGGGACCTGCTGAGCAGCGTGAAATTTCACCATGCTAAGATAAAACATTAATTATCTCTGGAGATTTTTGTTTACTATTCCATATCACCGTAGGTAACCGAGAGAGTGGGAAGCAAGACCACGGATGAGGGAAATGCTGAAATACAGAAGGACGCATCCTATTGGCCATCTCTGTAATGACGTCATGGTGCATCCCACAGCCTCTGAAAACTCCTGTGTTAACAGAGAGAATGAGAGAGCTAAAAACAGATGATAAACTTGGGTAAATCTTGTCATTTCTACTTGAGAATAGCTTCTCATCCATTGCTGTTGCCAAGTGTCTCTCACGCCTTTCCGTAGGAAGACCCGCCTCATTGGATTCGAACTTTCCTTTCTTACATCTGTATGCATATGTCTGTGTACATATGTCTGGGAAACGCTGTCCTGGCAGGAACATTTGCAGGTCGGTCGGTGTTTCCCAGCTTCCCTGCAGGGCTCCTATAGTCTGCCCACCACCTTTCTGAGAGTACTGAGAAAAAAAAGTGGGAGTGGCCTTGCACATGGAGGGGTTGGAGCGGAGGGGGCCCAGCCTTTCTTTCTGGGGTACAGACAGGAATGTGAGTGGGTAGGCAGCTGCCCCACCCCCACCCGCGGTCCCGCAGAGTGGGTCTGGAGAATCCTGCCCTGGCCCCAGCTGCTCCCCACTTCCCAGATCAAACCTCAGCTGACGGGCTCAACTGCTGTGCCCTGGAGGTCTTTGAAAAATGATTTTCCAGCTATGCGAGGCTTCACCATTGTCCTCTGTTTGGCCACCTTCTCTACGGGCAGGCCCACTGGCAGCAGGGCAGGATGAGACAAATCAAAGCGTCCACAATAGAGCAGCTCCGACCACCATCCCTCCCCGCTCCACCGCCTGAGGTCAGATCACAAAGACCCTGCATATGGCCTGTTCTTGCTAAGCTGTCCCGTTTTTTTTGGCCTCTAGAATTTTCACAAGTTAGAAGAGGTGCCAGGAGAAAATTTGCAGCCCCTGAGGGTGCCCCGGGGGTGGTTAATAGCCAGGGAGGGTACAAGAAAGGGGTGATTTTAGTGTGTGTAGTTCCCGATTGTTTGCCTAACAGCCGGAGGTTGACCTTCAGCTCTCCCGGCTGCCACGTGGCAGAGGCACCAGCCGGGCAGCAGCACGTTCTGAGGGATCCGGGATAATGAAACCTGAGAATGCAAATGATTTTAATGAACACATATCTCACACCCCTCCCCCCAGGCTGGTTCATGGCACAAACTCACTCGCTTCTCTCTCAGGCACACAGGTACTCCACAGAGACCCACCTGCCCCCACAGTTTCCCTGAATGGTGGAGAAGTGTGTGCTGAGACTCAGGATGGTGGCCCAAGTGGCTACAGACAAAGAGGGACTTGGCTTTTATGAAAAGCTGACAACTAGAGGCTGGCGCTCAGAAGGGACTGGGCCAGTGGCCAGGAACCTATCTGGTCAGCTTTGGGAGACCTCAAGTCTACTGTGTAGCCTGGTTTTCCTCTGCGTGGGCCCAGTGGAACAGCACACAGAACCGTCTGCCAGGGGCAGGTCTTTCAGGCCTGTCTGCTGCATAGTTGTCTGCTCAACTCACACCGGTCATGCCCTGCCTTCTAAACGCTGCTCGGGAGAAACTGGAGGGGTTGTGTTATTCCTCTTCAAGGTCAGCCCTGGATAACGTGATCTGTCTAATCTTGTCAGGTGTCCAACCATGTGACTCTCACTCATTCTGAGTCTTCAATTCTGAGTCCCAGCAGCTTCTATGATCAATACTGGAGTGGAGAAGAGAATACTGCCGCCATCACCCCCCCCCATGTTTCCTACATCTCGATTCTTACCCTGATACATTTCTTAATACAAGAGGTTTTCCAGTGGGTAGGGATGTCCCAGTGTTTGTAACCAAATGTTTAAGATAGAGTCAGCCTACAGAAGTGCACGCGGTGGGCATGATTTTGATCTTGGCATCAACCCAAGTTCATAGGTTGCTTTGTTAAGTGATCAACAAACATAGGCGGCGTTGGTACAGTCGTTTCGTTTCGGAAGACACCATTGCGAAGATTTCATTTTCGAGGAAAAAAATCAAATGAAAAGAAAAGGCTCTGCCACAAGGCAAAGGTTGTTTTAAAACCTACTTTCGGGAATTGTGTGCCCCAAACGGCACTGCAAGGACAAATCAGAGGTGTGTGTCACTTCATCGTGGGCTTCAGAAACAAAACGGGCTTGGAACAAATTATGAGATAGGATAGCCACATTTTCTACGGTACGGTATACAAGCTGAATTAATTAGGGGGAGACTATTATTAGATGCCCGCTTTCACCATCCATTAACTGCCACGTGCGTCTTCACATGAAGGCTGGCGCGGCTTGTTTAGAAGATGCTGTGGTTTGCATAAAGGAAAAAAAAATAAGCCAAGGTTCTCTGACTATCACGCAGCATTTGCCGTGACTTTTAAAATCTGCACGTCTCTTTTCAACCGCTTAAGTTACTTTCAGAGTGCAGCAAAACCTCAGCAATGAGCCTGGATTTATTCACTTCCTCTTGGAATGGGATTTGAAAGCACAGCACAACGGTTTTGGGTTTTGTTTTGTTTCTTCCAGAACGGGAAAACCTTGGCTCTGGACCACCATGGTCCGCTGTCTGCCAGAAGGAACCATCCGAGTTTCTGTAAAGGTGGTTAACCCGCAGGCAGGAACCGCTGCTTGGGACAATTTTTTTTTTTGCAAATTTACATTTATGTTTGTTGATTCCATATTAAACTGAACAACCGGGCTCATGGAAGGTAAAGCCTTCTTTTAATTAACCCTCTTGGTGTGGGCTCCTGTGATTAAAGACGACGGAGCCGCTCCTGGGGTTTCTGCTACTGAAAATACTAACAATAATCATTTGTTTTGTTTTTATATTTAAACACATTATTGCATAGCTTGGTGCAGAGATAATTACCAATTTTATCTCCTGTGTTTTTCTAATGTTCATTAATAACAATAAAGGGTTGTAGGTTAAAAACTCATTTAATTGCCTTTATGTTAATGACATTATGAATAGCCTCAGCTACAAGATTCTAATTCTGTCCAGTACCCTCTTCCTCAGTGGAGCCCCAGGAGGTCGCTCATTTACCAGCATTACTGATTCAGAGTTTTTCCTTGCAGGTGGGTTTTTGTACATAATCAGAATTAATGCACAACACATTTCGAAAGGAACGGAGTAGAAGCACTCCGAATAAGTAATTAACTAGAGCGCCCAAGGAAATACGCCCCGGCATATTTTTTTTTAGCATATTCATAAAACATTAAGAACAGTCGTAAACATGGTAGAAACAATTTCCTGGTAATGTGCTTTTTAAACTATCTTTCTGGCTCCCTTTCCCTTATCCCTTTGCATAGTGGAATTTTAAAAAAAAAAATCTGAAAATCCCACAGTTGCAAATAAGAGGCCTCAAATGCGGTGCTTGGGGATAATGGGGACTTCTGGACCACTGCCACCAAGCTGAGCAGGAGCCCTGGGTATTGTTTCCTCCGAAGTCCTTGTCCCTGTCTCCACCATTTCATTTGTCAGACAAGAAATGGGCAAGACCAGCTTACAGCCTCTTAGGAGGTGAGCCTCCTCCCCTGATACTTAGGAGGTGAGCGCTGACCCTACCTGGGAGAGAATGTTTCAAGCTACTGTCCAGTTCCTCCTGCTCTGATGGAGGCTCTTGTCTGATCTACTATTCTTGGGTCAGCAAAGCCACCAACCTCAGACATCTGCAGTCTGCCCCACCTTGCCCGGCATGGGATAATTCAGGAGCAACCATCCTCTGGTCATGAGGTTGGGTGAGTTCTTCCTCCTGTAAGCTTCACACCCCCACAGTGGATGCTACGTTGTGGAAGACCCTTGAGGTCCAGGCTGTCAAATAAGCCAGTCACAGAAGGACAAAGGCTGTGGGATTTCACAGACGTGAAGGCGTGAGAGAACGAATCGACGATAGACGGACGGACAGAGTGAAGAGGAGGAGAGTTCTTCTTTAAGAGACGTGGAGCGTCAGTTTGAAACATGAAAAGGCATCATGCATTCCCTGACCAGTCTCCTGCACACCAATCCAAGTCTTCCTCAGGATCAAACCTACAGTAGACAGGTGAACCAGTGACCCGTAGGGACATCTCCGTGCTATCTGTGGGCACCAAAGCACAGATACTTCCTGACCGCTTTGATGTTGGTATCTCCTTGGGTGCACCATGAACAGGCACAGATACTAAACCCTCCATTGGGTCAGCACTGGATGAGCTCTTTATGAAACTATTTTTTAAAATCATGGGCCTAGAGCTAATGAGGGTGCTCAAATACGGCCTAAAGTTCTCAGAACGGGCATCTAACATTGTCAAGCCCCCGTTTCCTCATCAGGGAGACAGACCACACGTAGTTTGGATAGTGTTTAGCTTGGAACCCAATAAGTTCTGTTGCTTAATAAATCTAATCTTTACTACCAGCCAGTCATTTCTCCACGATAGTTTTCAGGGAGTCCTTGTTCAGGGTCTCAAACAAATGTTTGCATACCGTGTTCACAGCCTCATTAAACACAACTAAAATGAGGAAGAAACCTATGTCCGTCGACAGATGAATGGATAATCAGAATGTGGTATAAAGTGGAATATTAATATTATTCAGACTCAAAAAGGAAGGAAATTCTAATGGATGCTACGGTATAGTTGACCGTGGAGGACACTGTACTGTAAAATAAGCCAGTCGTGAAAGGAAAAAGGCTGTGGGATCTCGTTGACCTGGAAATATCCAGAATCAATGAGAAAGCACAGAGGGAAGAGCAGAGGGAACTCTTGTTGGGTCTTCAACTCTGCAGGATGAGGAGGAGACTTACGGAGATGGGTGGCAGGGATGCTTGGGTGAAATGCGGATGTCTTTAAGTGTGGATTCAGCCGGTTTAGAATGACAAATGTTACTTTATACGTATTATCCCAGTAAAACAACTGGGGCAGTTGCGACCATGATGTATATTGTATCCTAATGTAGTGCGGAAGGGCTCATTCTCTTTGGCTCTTATAGAAGAAACTCGGGTCCCACCAGGTTATGCAATGAGACCTGTGTTTTGTATCAACAAAAAGTGACCAGAGCCTTTGTTGTTAACCAAAAGAGAGCAGAGAGGCTCAGGAACAATAAAGCTTTCCACAGTACAAACAACTCCCACGGAATTCTCATGTCTGTGTGAGTGTGTTGTTTCCTGGAGTTACAGACAGATGTGAGCTGTCAGGTGGGTGCTGGGAATTGAACTCAGGACCTCTGGAAGAGCAGTCAGTGCTCTTAACTGCTAGGCCATCTCTCCAACTCTTCTGATGCAAGCATTAAAAGTATGGTAGTGTCTGAGTTCAGGATATTTAAAATGACATCAGATGTCCAGGTGCTTTAGAGAGTGACCTTCTTGCCTTATGACATCATATGGTAAAAACTGTGATCATCCCTCTTAAGATTAAGGACATAGGTTTTCAAAGTATAGTTGACAAGGCCTGGCAGCAACCATTGTTCAGAGGATTTTGATAAAAGACAATGTATATCCCAAAATGCAGAGTACAAAATATATCCTTATATTATGAATTTGTGTAACATATAAAAATTTGAGATGCTTCTGCACACATTTGGCCTCACAATGGCTTGATAGAGTGAAACTGGAGTCTAATCAGAAGATGGGAAGGTTTCATTTCTTCTAAGCAAGTCCTGACAGAGTCAGGGCAAGAGTTCATGTCTCCAAACTCTCTGCCCTGAGCTTTAGAGATGGTTCAGTGGGAAAAGGAGTTTCCTGCCAAGCCTGACAGCTCGGGTTCAGTCCCGGGGACCACATGACACAACGAGAGAACTGGGAGAGAACGGGTCCCCATAAGTTGCTCTCTGGCAATATTCCCTCTGTTGCCTCACAAGTAAACTTTAGAAATGTGATAAAAAATTAAAAAGGGAGAGAAGAGAGAAAACCTTTGCTGATACCAAAAGTCATTTGTCTGTGGATGTGACCCACGCTCTAGATTTTTTGCTAGTGTGAGTGGCCTTTGAACTGGCAACATCAGAATGGCTTAGGGGTTAAAAACTCAGCCAACGTGTGTTACCAGCCATGGTAACACATGCCTTTAACCCCAGCACTCGAGGCGGAGAGGCGGAGAGGTGGAGAGGAGGAGAGGCGGGGGCGGGGCCGGGGGCGGGGCCGGGGCCGGGGGCGGGGGCGGGGGCGGGGGCAGAGGCAGGCTGGTCTCTGTGAGTTTGAAGCCAGCTTGATCTTTGTAGTGAGTTCCAGGTAAGGCAGGGCTATATAGTGAGACATCGAACAAAACAAAACAAAACAAAAACAAGCAAGCAAGCAAACAAACAAACAAAAAACACCAAACCCATCTAAACCAACAACAAAACTCAGCCTATCAGACCTCACTCAGAACTAGTGAGTCAGAATCTTTTTTTTTAAAGATTTATTTATTTATTACATGTGAGTACACTGTAGCTGTTTTCAGACACACCAGAAGAGGGTATCAGATCTCATTAACGACGGTCGTGAGCCACCATGTAGTTGCTGGGATTTGAACTCATGACTTTTGGAAGAACAGTCGGTACTCTTAACCACTGAACCATCTCTCCAGCTCCAGAATCTGTTTTTTAAAAAAGCTTCAGGCTGGGGGTTGGTGTCTCAGGGGTAAAGTGTTACTGCACAAGCCTGAGGGTCTGAGTCTGAATCCCCAACACTCCAGGACAAGTTTTGGTCTTTGTCTATGTCTCACAACCCCAATATTCAAGAAGCAGAAGAAGTATTCACGTGGATTCCAGACTCTCCGACCAGTCATCCTAGAAGAAACAGCTAACTCCAAGTTCAGTGAAAGACTTTGTATCAAAACTAAGGGAAAGAACACGTGTGTGCAAGTACACACACACACACACACACACACACACACACACATATACACACCTGACATCCATGTGCACATTAATTTTGCACACCAAGTTACTCTTCTCTGAATCCAGATTCCAGGACTTAGGGAAAGGCCCACCTCAGACCTGCCCACCATTCGTGTCACATTCATATCAGCCCACAAGAGGTACCTCAGTGCGTCACCCCACAACTGAGCCCCTGTGTCATTTGGAAAATTTTTCTCTTGTCCATCTCCCTACTGACCGGCCCTAGAGAAGACTCCCTATGGCTCCGACATTCATCTCCAGCACAGCCTTGCCCTTCATTCTTAGAAAAGGCAGGAGCCATGTTTGATACCATATGAAGCCCAAGAAGAGGGAAACCAAAGTGTGGATGTTTCAGTGCTTCTTAGAAGGGAGATAAAATACTCACAGGAGGAAATGCAGAGACAAAGTGTGGAGCAGAGACTGAAGGAAAGACCATCCAGAGACTGCCCCACCTGGGGATCCATCCCATATACAGTCACCAAACCCAGACACTATGGTGGATACCGGGAAGTACTTACTGACAGGAGCCTGATAAAGTTGTCTCCTGAGAGGCCCTGCCAGAGCCTGACAAATACAGAGGCGGATGCTCGCAGCCAACCATTGGACTGAGTGTGGGGTCCACAATGGAGGAGCTAGAGAAGGGACTGAAGGAGCTGAGGGGGTTTGCAGCCCCATGGCGGGAGCAACAGTGTCACCAGGCCAGACCTCCCCCCCCCTGCCCCCAGAGCTCCTGGGGATGGGACCACCAACCAAAGAGTACACATGGAGGGATCCATGGCTCTGGCTGCATATATGGCAGAGGATGGACTTGTTTGATTGACATCAGTGGGAGGAGAGGCCCTTGGGCCTGAGGGTGTCCGATGCCCCAGTGTGGGGAATGCCAGGGTGGGAAGACGGAGTGGGTATGGGTGGGTGAGGGAGCACCCTCATAGAGGCAGGAGGAGGGGGATGGGATAGGGGTTTACTAAGAGGATACCTAGAAAGGGGAAAACATTTGAAATGTAAATAAAGAAAATATGCATTAAAAGAAAAAAGAAAAAAATGAAAGATACCCTGAAGCCTAGGGTTTGCAGCCCTGTTTGTTTCCCAGCCTGTGCTGTGTAATTATTTAAATGAAAATAACATAAATGGTGAGGAAAGAACTATGTATATCAAGTGCTTCTAATTAAATGAGAAATAATAGACTGAGGAGAAAGCATACAGTCAGGAGAGAGAGAGAGAGAGAGAGAGAGAGAGAGAGAGAGAGAGAGAGAGAGAGAAACTTCCTGCCAGGGAGGACCAGCAGACAATGGGACAGTTTTCCTAGTGGGATAATTATCACTCCCAGACTAGATTGTCCAAGGCAAGATAAGTACCAGCAAAGTGTAATGTGCTCCCAGTCCCATTATCAATGATGCTTTCAGACAGCGGCTCTGGGTCACGGATTTTGAATATACTAAATGCTTAATTCAGTGGTGCCCTCTCACCTCCAAGATCTCGGGCTAAGAGAAAAATATGTGCGCTGGTCCCATGTTCCCCGACTTAACTCTTCAGTGAAATATCCTAGGAATAAAGGGGGGAGGAGGGAGAAGTGCTAATCTGGGTGTTTCCCACCCCGGAGCTATTTCCATTTCAAATAGCATCGAGAGAGACACAATGTGGTCATCAAAAGGGCTGAGAGGACCATCTCTGCCCCTGCCTTAGTTTCCCCCATGTGCTCAAAAGATGTTTTACAAGTAGGAGGCTGTTGCAGTGGTGAGAGCTCCTGTTCAGAAAATCAATGCATGCCGAACTTTCATAAGGAGATCTTGATTTACAAGCTGCCATGTTGTTGAAACAACTTGCTTTCTCATTAGTTAGACCTAGCCTGTAGTTATGTTTTGAAAGGGGGGGGGAGGCAGGCAGTGGAAAAATACAGGTGCAGAGAATTTTCCGTTTGTCCTCAGAAGATCTGGGGCCTAAATAAAAAACAAACGAACAAAGAAACAAGTCTCTAAAAAGCTAAGAGCTTGTGAGCTGTACACACAACAGAACAACACACTCAAGAACTCAGACACGAGCACAGAAACAAATCTCAGTTTGATTCTGTGCATCACGAGCCCGTAAGCGACTTCCACGCCTGGTGCTGACTCAGCGAGGCTCCGGGTAGACGCTGGCCGCGTTTGCTACAAAATGGATGGCCTCTATGGGAAATGAAAAGGCATCCTCTGCTTTGCACGCATTTGTCACGAGTGTACAGGACTGAGGAATCCCAAGAATGGTGAGCTGGAGTTTGTTCCTTGCCTTCAAGGAGTGGGGTAGCATGGTACAGGAGCATGAAATATTAAAGAGAGTGGAGAACACGTAGGAGGTCTGATGAAAGATGGCACCCCAAGGCAGACAGGACAGATGAGAGGCCCAGAGGAAGGTATGGGACAGTGAGAAAGGCTTCAAGGAAGGACCAGGATGTGGTAATGCCCTTGAGCACAGGAACATCTTGGGATGAGTTGTATAGCAACAAAATCTTATGAAATCTGCCTTGGAGATATCCCAGTTATCTGACAGGCAAATATTTTGGCCCATCCACAAAGACAGATAAAGCCAAAATAGGCTGTCTTAGTATTTCTTAGATTTAATACTCATTCATTCATTCATCATGTTTTTTGAACACAAAAGATACACCAAACTCTAGAAACACACACACATACACACACACACACACACACACACACACACACACACACACACACAAGAAGAATCATGTTTTCATTGTTATTTTGAGACAGAGTGTCACTACGTAGCTCTGACTGTCCTAGAACTCACTCTGTAAACCAGGCTGGCTTCAAACTCACAGAGATCCACTTGCCTCTGTCTCCAGAGTGCTGGCACTAAGGGTGTGTGCCACCACCACCCGGGTGAAAAATCTTGATCTTAAAAGACTTCGTATTTTATTCATATTCGCATTATGAAATAAACATGTAAATATACGATATATACTTGTCAAAACAGGGAAGGGAATGGGAAAGGTAATGAGTGATAATTCACAGAGTATCTGGAGAGGTCTCCCTAGGAGACAGGAACATTGGCCTCTTGAAGGGCAAATGCAGACTCCAGGGTGAAATTGCATTTCCCACTTGAAAAGAAGGCTGTGGCCCCCACATAGACCTCTGCCGCAGCATACCAGCACATCAGTGCAATGACAGAGAAACGAGGAGGGCCCCTGCCCTGTTGAGCACACCTGGAAAGGTGAAAGACTGGAGGGATGTTAGCAGCATGAGTGGCCTTTGCAAGCTGCCGTGATCTGATGAGCATTAGACAGGTTCAACGTGTGTTTCATGACTCGGGCTGCAGATGTTGCCATGGGTTGAACAGTTGTCCAACCTCCCATTGGCTTAAAAGTCCAAAGGTAGGGCCAACAAGATGACTCAGTGGATAAAAGTGCTCACCACCAAGCCCGATGACCTGAGTTCCATCCCCAGGAGCTACATGGTGGAAGGAGAGAACCGACTCACACAGGTTGTCCTCTGTCCTGCATACATGCTCCACCCCATAAAACACAAGCCAATAAATAAATAAACCTGAAAAGAAAACACAAAGTAAATTATCATTTAGTAAGATTATATTGTTTAGTAAAAATCCACAAAATAGGTAGGTTTTCACGTAATTGCCTCATACTGGAACTTTTGTCTTGGGACTGTCCCCTGAATAATACCATATTATGGTCTAACACCAATAATGCAAGTGACAGTGTATTGTTATAGGCCTATTAACTTGAAATATTGAACCAAGTTAGTCGAAAGATTTCTGGGTTTTATTTTAGTGTGTGTGTGTGTGTGTGTGTGTGTGTGTGTGTGTATGTGTATGTACGTGTACATGAATGTGTGTGACTGAGTGTGTATATATGTGTGTGTATGTGTATGTATGTGTGTGTGTATATGTGTGTGTATGTGTATGTATGTGTGTGTGTGTGTGTGTAAAATAGCTGACATGATTGGTGGCCATAAACAAATGCCACAGTAGCCTTATGCTAAAAAAAAAATGAAACAACCTTCTGTTTCTACATGGAGCTGTTTTTTCAATAATTTGTGGCAACATCTGGTACCCACTCAGATGTGCCTTGCTTGTTTTCTCAGCCATCTTTGGTAGGAGGTAGGCATCTAGCATGCAAACAATTCTTCAGTCCTCTCGCCAGAGAGAGAGAATAATTATTAATATGTAAGTATTAACAGGACTTTCTTCAAATTCTTGATTCTCAAACCTTTCTGTGGAAGAGACTCTTGGGACACTGTGGAGGAAAAAGTGATTTTTTTTTCCTTCTAGATACATTCATTGACAAAATTTTTAGTCATGCCAGTAAAAATGAAAAGGAGACAGGGAACCAGGCAACAGCAGAGTGGTTAGTGTGGGACTATTACCAAGGCAGAAATGAGGCCAAAGATATGATAAATGTGTGTCTCTTGCCCACTCCATCAGCTGGAGCCTGACCCGGACCCTCTTCCCCATCTGAGCTCCAAGCAAACCACCATTTTTCACAGTAGCACTTAATAGTGGACATTAACTTAGCCCTCCCCAAAAGGGCTGACCTGCCGTCCACCCTCCGTGCTGCTACAAACTGTAATCACTTGCGCACTCGGTAATTTGATCAAATAGCATGTACCTTTTCCAGCCACTTATTGGCCAATTAAGTCAAGTTCTCACCGAGGGGGTCCAGCTGGCTTCAAGTTCCCTTAGATGAATTGATTGAAGATATTGTGCAATCTATGAACCCAGTTTAATGATCTAGGTGATAATACTTGTAATTCTTCTCAGTCAGGGGAATTTGCTGCAGCTGTTGCTGGCAAATCCGTGTTCTGATACACTGAAGTATCAGAACCACATTAATCCGCCCTCAGCTCCGCAGCAAGGCCAGTGTGGGGGAAAGGGAAATTTAAAATTCACTTGGCATAGTCAAGTGGAAACAATGTTTCAGTTGATGTGTTTATATTTTGTCTCCTTGTGGATGCTCTCTTTAGAGGCGGAATGTGAGGGAGGGCACGTGATTGATAACTACCAGGAAATGCAAATAAGTGTTCTTTCAATATTACCGAGCAAACAGTACATCAAACGTTTGAGATAGGAAAAGGCACTGCTTTCAGGCACAAGCATGGTATTTTCTAAAATATCGGGGTGGGGCTCTGAGGACGAAAGTCATTATTTTTGTATGAAGTGTTACATGCAAGACATAAATAGTAAGAGTTTCTGCTCCTACCCCCTGGACTCGCTGCATTGAAGTGATAATGAAGAAATGTCACACAGTGACACGGGCCTTGAATGCCTCTCCAAACACTTTCCCCGCACGGTGACATGTTTTTTAAAAATAATCATTAAATAATTTGCTTGCTTGCTTCCCTGTGTGTGCATTTGTCCCCTAAACTGCCGGAACCTTAATCCTCCTCCCCATGAAGAAAACACTGTAAACAACACTCAGGAGGTTTTGGTGACTGTTGCAAATTCAGAAATACTTCCAAGCACCATCCTACCGTGAGTCTGTGAAGTTGGTCTGCAAACTGAAGAGTTGATTTTGGTTTTCGTATGCAAGTGGCAACTCTGTTCCTAATTTACGCCGTGCTTCTGGATGCTTTCTTTTCAGTCGGAGATGCAATCAGATGTGGCTTTGGGGATCTGAGACTTGCGGGGAATGGCTGGCGCTTTGGGTGAGAACTCGAATTCTTTCCAATGAGGCAGGAAAAACTAGACTCTGGCAGATGTGTTTCCAAATTGAGAACAGCAAAGCCTATTTGGACCATAACTCTTTTCATCCCAGGGTCCCAGCTTAACCAAGAGAGGCTGATGCTAAAAGAAATGCTTTTTCCTAAGCATTTCAAAGCCAGGTAGGACTTTGGAGTCTAGTGTGAGACTAGTTCAGTGTTCTCTGAGAACAAAGCACAAATGTGTAATCATAAAGAGAGGCCTCACCGGTATGGCCTTGGACCGCCTCCCTGTTAGGCTCAATGATTAGCACAACTTAAAAATTTCTAACGAATTTAAACAGAACATATCACCCAAGTGAGATTAGATTAGAAGTGTGTTACACTTTTCGTCGCTGTGAAAAAATAATAAGTTAAAGAAGGAAGACGCCATTTTGGCTTACAGTTCTAAAGGTCCCAGTCCCTAGTTGGTTGGCTCCCCTGTTTCTGAGCCTTAGTGGGGCAGAGTGTCATGGTGGGATGTGGCTGAGCCGCCTACCCTCGGACAGTCAGGAAGCTGCAGGGCAGGACAAAAATAGGCCAGAGTAGGATATGACCTCTGGGACACCCTACCAGGGTAGGATATGACCTCTGGGACACCCTACCAGGGGCCTGGTTCTTCCTATGAGGTCTGACTTCCTAAGGCTCCAACCACCCCCCTCAGTGATGCGGTGAAATCATGAATACATTAGTGAATCCATCCACTGCTTAGTCAGAGCCCTCCCATTCTAATGACTTCTACTGACTGTGGAGCAAGCCTTCAACCCAGGAGTCTTTGGGGGAGTCTTCCAAACCACAAAATACTTCTCATATGCTGTATGTACACTGTTCTAAAGACTCTATATGGACGCAGATGCTGAATCCCCACACACTTTATAAAGTCCATGCTTCCATTTCCAAGACCAGAGAGGTTAAGTAACATGTCGGGGTTACATAGGTCCTCAGTGTCAGTTCCAAGGTCTAACCAAGCAGGCTGAACCTAGTCTGTGTTCTTACTGGCTACCTCAGACCACCTCTCTGGCTTCTCCTAAGCACAATGTTCTCAGGCACCTCTGTCTAGCTTTCCAGCATGTTCCCATGTTACCTTCTCAGGTAAGGCCCAGCATGGTGACACACAGTATTAATCCCAGCACTCAGAAGGAGAGGCAAGAGAATCTCTGTATGCTGGAGGACAGACACTGGTCTACATAGAAAGTTCCAGATCAGCTAGAGCTTTCTCTCCACCCCAAAATCACTGATTCAAAGGGCAATCTGGGCCATTACAAACAGACATGGCAGCTTCCTGTCTTTTGTCTTAGGTGGTCTTAGCTCTGTGATTGAGGACCTGTCTAACATCTTGAGAGCTCCAAGTACAGCAGACATTTACTTCTGAATCATCAATATGTTAGAAAAGTGTCAAGAAAGTGGAGATTCTGATGTAAAGCAAAACAGGTCAGCATCAAAAGTTACAAAATGTCAAAGTCACATCTCCTGAGTTCTGAATTCCTTCAAGCTCATTCTGCCTCATTGAAACATAGATCTTTCCCCACATGTATTCATGAAACTCTTGGTGTCAAACAGTCTATTTTATCTAAATCTAATACCGTAATAACTATTGAATATTTATAAAGTTCATGCTTCTCTGAGAAGAAATAGCGTAGAAGTGGTGACTAGGGAAGGGAGGGGCGTTGTGTGTCTTATAAGGACAGGGACACGTTCTGAGAAATGAGCCTGCAGGAGATTTTGTGCCCTTCTCCCAGCCTTGAGCAGGCTAACAGACCTTAATTGTTTGCCACAGTCAGTCTTTCACAGACCTAGCCCACCCAGGGAGGAGTCTTCAGACCTAGGTGGAACTCTCCCGTCTTGCTGCACCTGCAGTTTCCTGCAGGCACAGACTGTCTGCTGAGCTTGCTTTGCAACATTGTCCAGCTGAAACAAAGCAACATAATTCAGCTGAAACAAAGGACGGGTCTTTGGGTTTCCCCTATATAAACTCAGAGCTAAAAATTAAACTTTGAGCCTTGATCAGAAACCTTTGTCTTGGCTTCATTCTTCTCTAGCCGGTCAGGTCAGGTACCCAGTTCTTCCGTGGCTGCTGAACAGCTACATAGTTTGGTCGTTGTATGGACATCCTAGACCAAGCTTACACAGATGGAGACAATGGAGGTCAAATCCCCAGCGCAGCCTCTGCTGACTGCTACGATGGAGGGGTGTCCCTAGTTTGTGGACATGCTTGGGAAGGATTAGGAGGTATGGCCTTGGTGGAAGGCATGTCATTTGGAGCGGGAGGCTTTGAGGTCTCAAAAGCCCATGCCATCCCCAATTGTATTTCTCTGCCTCATGCTTGTGGGTAAGATGTAAGCTTCTCTGCTACTGCTCGAGCACCGTGTCTGTCTGCCTGCTGCCATGCTCTTTGCCATGATGGTCATGGATTCTAACCTCTGAAACTGTAAACCCCTACTAGATGCTTTCTTCTATAAGTTGCCTTGCTTACAGTAGTCATGGTGTGTAGTGATCCATACTATTTAGGCATATACAAGTATAGCCCATTATATTCACACAATAGTGAAATTGTCTAATGATATATTTCCTAGAACATATCTTTGTCATTAGATCATGGATGACATAACTTCCTATATGCTAAGTAATTTTCAGTTAATCTAGGTTTGAAAAAGTCTCTGTCCAGAATTGTCTGATAGATTTTAATTTTGATACTACGAAGTTTTCTTTGTGTTTATTCTGATACAAGGAACATAGTCTATGCTTTGCTTTGATATTTTACATCTTTTCTATTTTAATTTTCTCATTTGCTGGGTGTTAATATCAAGACCATTATAACCAAACACATTAGGAATATTAATGGTTTTTAAGAGTTTTGGATGGGCATGGTGGCACATGTGTAATCTTAGCTACTTGGGAGGAAATTACATTTGTGTCCATCATAGCAACATAGCAAGATTCTGTCTAAAAATAAAGTTTCATGAAGACTGGGGTGTAGGTCAGTGATGCCAGCTTATGCCAGAGTAACACAAAGAAGTAGGAAGAAGTCACGTTGTCAAAAAACCAAAACAAAGCAAAAAAACCTTGCTCTTGATTTGTTGAAAGCCCATAAACAGGATATAAGTGCACAGAGAAAGGAAAGTGTATGCTGAGTGACGGGGGAAGGTTGTCAATGGGAACGTCATGGCTTAGATGATTTGAGTATGTCCCTCACAGGTTTGTGTGTGGGAATCTTGGTTCTGGTGTGGCCATATCAAAAGGTGGTAGATATTTATGAGATATTATGGTGGTAGATAGATATTATAATAAGATTAGGTCCCAAGGACACCAGCCTTGGAAGAGAGCGGGTGAGCGTCATTATAACGGGTTAGTGGTTGAGACAGCTGGTTGTTATACAACAAGGCAATTCCGTGTACTTGACACTTCTGGGACACTGACTGAACTTCCTGGCCACTGGAATCATGAGTCACATGAGCATCGTCTCTTCCTAAGATGCTCTGGGATATTTTGTCACAGCAACACGATGTGGACCAACACAAGGAACCAGTGATTCCAGAGTGAAGGAGCACTTCTGTCCAAACCAAGATGACCATGAAAGAGAGGACAAAATATGCAAAGAAGACCTTGAGGCCGCTGTGTCCCTGAGGGGATTAGACACAGGCTGTGGGAGCCGTAGTTCTGGTCACACTTCCTAGAACAGGAAGTCTCGTGTCCTGTAAAACTCAGCACATCAGCCTCCATACAGCAACTTTTGAAGATCTCACCATGCCGTGGGTGCATGTTACATCACAATGTCTTTCTACTTGAGGAATGTCTTGGCACTTATTTTGGTTAAAAAAGAAAAAAGGAAAGAAGGAAAGAAGGAAGGAAGGAAGGAAGGAAGAAAGAAAAACAAGAAGGCAAAATGCTATATATATATATATATATATATATATATATATATATATGACAAAATATTTCTCTTCTTCCATTTGACCAATACAAGTTTGGAGGCAAGGAAAGGGAGAAATGTTGTAATTATATGATAATCCCCAAAATTTCTAGTGGTCAACAATCTGCCCTTCAGGTTTACCACCTATAAAGCTGTTTACCCCATGCATATCTCTATAAAAGAAAATCCATGAGGACCTAGAAATCCATGTCCATGTTCATCCTGAGGACAAGAGCTAAGGCATGAGGCAGGTGAGATGACCCAGGGGACAAAGGCACTTGCCACGAGTTTGACCCCTGGAACCCACATGAAGGTGGAAGGGGAGAAATGATTCCACAGAGTTGTTCCCTGACCTCCATGTGGGTGGCTGTGGCACTCTTGCCTCTCCCCCAAACACACACACACACACACACACACACACACATACACTCACTCTCTGCCTCTCTCTCTCCCTCACACACACACACAAATATAAACACACAGTCACACACAGACACACAGATACACACAGACACACATGCACATACACAGATATACACACACACAAACACAGATACACACAGACATAAATAGACAAACACACACACAAATGCGCACACACACAGAAACACACAAACACAGACATACAGAGACACACAAACACAGACACACAAACACACATAAACACAGACACACAAACACAGTCACACACACAAACATACACAGACACACAAACACAGTCACACGCAGACACACAGAGACACACAAACACACAGTCACACACACATAAACACAGACACACACAAACACACACACAAAACACACATACAGACATACACAAACACCCCCACACAAACATACACACAGACACACAAACACACACACAGAGACACACACAGATAAACATACAAACATACACGCACATACACACACACAACTTTTTTTATAATGTGACTTGTATTGAGCATTCATAAGAACTTTCCTCACATCAGGTCACTTCCAGTATTATTTAACAGTCACCTTGTATTGAACTCCATGAAGGCCATCGGGTTTTGACAAACTTAGTAGCCAGCATGATGGTGATATTTTTTTTAAAAAACAAAGGAAAACAAATCATCTTAGGGTCATTTTGCTTAAAGAATCAGAAAAGTGAATCTGTTCTGTGCCTCCAATAAAGGCAGGTATCCTGGTAGACATCTACCCATAAGGATAGCAAAACCTTCCTTAATGGAAAGTGTCTTAGTCAGGGTTTCTATTCCTGCACAAACAGCATGACCAAGAAGCAAGTTGGGGAGGAAAGGGTTTACTCAACTTACACTTCCACACTGCTGTTCATCACCAAAGGAAGTCAGGACTGGAACTCAAGCAGGTCAGGAAGCCAGAGCTGATGCAGAGGCCATGGAGGGATGTTTCTTACTGACTTGCTTCCCCTGGCTTGCTCAGCTTGCTTTCTTATAGAACCCAAGACTACCAGCCCAGGGATGGCACCACCCACAAGGGGCCCTCCCCACTTGATCACTAATTGAGAAAATGCCTTACAGCTGGATCTCACGGAGGCATTTCCTCAAGAGAGGCTCCTTTCTCTGTGATAACTGCAGCTTGTGTCAAGTTGACACACAAAACCAGCCAGCACAGAAAGATAAGGAATTTTAACAGAACCTTTATAAGCAGATGGGGCACCGGGAGGTGTTAGTAATGGAGATATGATACCTTTCTCAAGCAATAAGTTTTGACCAATAAAAGTTTAAAGATCTCCCAGCATAAAAGATGTAAAGGGGAGAGAAAGTAAAGGGTAAAACCTGTGGACATCACACAAGAAAGGTCCAGGGACCACTGTGCCCTGGGCTGGGGCACATGTAGTTCCAACTGGAGAAGCAGAATTTCATGGATTTATAGGAGGCAGATTGCTGGCAGGGTGCTCTACATCACACACAGTATGGATTAAAGACACCCCAGATAGGTAGTCAGCAGTGGTGTGTGTGTGTGTGTGTGTGTGTGTGTGTGTGTGTGAGAGAGAGAGAGAGAGAGAGAGAAACACAGTTTAAGACCCAGAAAAATCCGTATCTCCTTTAAATAACCACACAGCTAAATCAAGGAAGATGTGTGGATTTCACAACCATCTACTTAAGAAGCAGGCAGTGCCCTGGAATTTTGGGGAGGATTCAATTGGCAGGAGCATCTTCCAGTAGGAAAAAGACAAGTCAGTTTGTGCCAGCCTTCCCATCAGATAGGACAAAAAAAAGGTCGGTGGACGTTTTGCAGAGTAAAGTATCATTTCCCAGTAGCGCCAAGCAGTTCCTTGCTTCTCTTTGTGTTCGAATTTGATCCCCACAGCTCTCCCACATCGTCTTACCAGCATCCCAACGGCAGCATCTGGAGGAGAGTTCCATAACTCTTAGCCCTGCTCAGCACTTGCTCGCCTAGCCTCCAGGTAACCCGCAGGAGTGCTGATGCCTGAGCGGATTCTGAATGCCGAAAACAAGGTTTCTGTTTTATGAAAAACGCTTAATCAAATATAATTCAAATGTGCAGAACTTACCATCAATCCCAGCTCTTCTTAGATGATCTGAAAGCTACCTAAGAGGTGACGGGGACAACGTGGAAGACGAAGAGAAAGGCTGACTGTCTGGAAGACGGGTCAGCCCTCTGCGTCCCAGGGCGTGTTTATCCTTGCACAGGGTGCCTTTGACTTTGTTATTAGACAAGGTGGTGTCAACTGTTTGTGTTGGTGACATTTCTAAGATGGTCAACACCCTCCAACCCATCCTGGAGATGGAGGTGAAATGGGGTGCTGGTCTTGAAATGGTGTTTGGACACATGGTGGGGATGCTGTCTAAATGCTGCTAATTTAATCTAATGTAAAACGCAACAAGAGCACCACAAAAGTTAACTGAAGTAACTAAAGAACGTGGGTCAGAGCTGGGAGGGACGGTCAGTTGGGTAATTGGGTATCCACGCTGCCCGAATTCTCAATAGGGACGGTTGCTTGTCGCTGATAGAGCTGCCAAAGTTAACAAAACAATTCAAACGGAAGGTTTGGCTGCCTCATTTTTAAAGCAATTAAAGTAATTGATTTGTTGTTGTTGATATTCTGTCCCTTCTGAGGGGACTTATTAGGGAATGAACTTTAAGACTTGTTCATACTAGGGGAGTGCTCCCCCACTGAGCTGCCTGGAGGGGCGCTTTTTATTTTTTATTGTTCATTGTTAAGGCAGGGTCTCATGCAGGCCAGGCAGTTCTCCAATTCTGTGTAGCAGAGGCTGGCCTTGAACACCCAAACCTCTGCCTCCCAACTCTCTCTTTCTTTTTAGTTTTTGAGAAAGGTTCCAGACTTTGAACCTGAGATCCTCTATCCTCAGACCTCAGTAACTGGGATTACCAGGCCCAGCCATGAAAAGACATTACAAAACAATTTAGCAAAGTAGCTTGTTTATATTCAGACCAACTATAAAAATCGGTTCGCACTATTCAACAAGTCAGCCATAATGGCTTGGTCTGTAATCTCAGATTTCTGTGGGGTAAAGAAAGAAGACTGCAGTGAGTTCAAAGCTACATGGGCCAACCTAATGAGTTCGGGGTAGCCTGGGGTACAGAGCCAGACTGGGATACAGAACCAGTCAGCCTCAGCCAATTAATCAAAAGAATATACCAAACAACTAATGAAATTAATATGCAATTAATAGTCCAATAATATATGAAGATATTAGAACAGAAACATGTTTACCAGACTATCAAGGACACGTAAAAGCACAAACATACACGCAGACACAAACACACACACACACACACACACACACACACACACACGCATGCACAGAGACACAGAGACACATACACATACCAAATAAACTTAATTTTAAAAAATTTAAAAAGTTAAAACTGCCAAACCCATCTTTAAGAAGAAATATTTTTACCAAAAACTCCAGTCGCTGGGGCTGAAGACGGCTCAGTGGTTAAGGACATTTGCCGCTCTCGAAGGCCTGGATTTGGTTCTTAGCACACAATGACAGGTCTCAGCTGTCTAAAACTCTAGTTCCAAGGATCTAGTGTCCTCTAATGGCTTCCCTGAGCATCAGGAATGTATGTGGTGCACATGTGCACATACATGCAAAGTGGTATGTAAAATAAAAATAAACAGATCTTTTAAAAAATTGTATAAAATTCTCTCAGTTGCTCACTCCTAAGCAAAATGAATTTTTTCCAAACTGAAATTGTGTATCAACTTAAGATAAAATATTGATTGTCATTGAAATCAATAGAGCTCATGCAAAAATCTTAGTCCTAGCAATACAATAGGCTATTTTGGTTTTTAAGAACTAAGGCAAGTTAATTTTATGTAATAAATATACGATAGCTACTGAATTATGTATGCCTTTGTTACTTATCCAAGTTATCATCGGCTTGTCAACAGAGCCCTCAGACATACTCAATAATAATTAATGCAGTCATCTTTGATATTTTGCTGACTGTCGGTCACACACAAAACATAGCTTTATACACATCTCTTCAGTTTTATCGTGATGATAATTTATTTGTCAAGGTAGAAAGATAGAACATAATTGAGCAGTCTTTAGCCTTATTTATAACTTCTAAATATTTAGACATATATTCCACATGCCCCCGTTTGTTCTCTCGCCTTGGGCCCCAAAAGTGTTAGGATCGAGTCTTCCCGATGGAAGGAAAATGGAGACCATCTTGGGCCCCGCCCTCACTGGAGCTGGAGAGACGCCTTTGAGCATGCCCAGTAGGGCTTCACACACCTTCCCCTTTCTCATACCCAGCAGGAGATGCATGAACACACAGCCTCCTCACATTCTCACTGATGGCCAACAATCTTTAACAAGAGGGTAAACCTCTGCAGTAACATTAAAAAATGCACAGTTACGGTGACACCTTAATGTGAATGACTTGTAGTTGGTGTAATTAGTTTTCCAATTCATTAACCTCTAGAATTATCACTAAGGAAGAGCGTGCTTGTAATTCACGGGGGGAGGTCTTCCTTGTCCCTTCATGGTTCCAGTGTTTGGCTTGGAAAGGGGCAAAGAGGGAAGTTGGCAGACCTGTGGAGGGTTTCCTGAAGAGTGGAGGGCATGGTGGATAGTTGCTAAGGCTGTGCTCAAAGGTGCTAACTCCTTAGAGGGGCAAGAAGGAACTTGATCCAGGCTTGCTCTTCTCAGCAAGCAACGTGGCTCACGGCTAGGGGAACAAGCTCAAAGTCTCTCTCTGTCTCTGTCTGTCTCTGTCTCTGTCTCTCTGTCTCTCTGTCTCTCTGTCTCTCTCTCTCTCTCTCTCTCTCTCTCTCTCTCTCTCTCTCTCTCTCTCTCCAGCAAAGGTGCTCTGAGGGGGAGCTAGGACCTAGTATGGTATGTTCTGAGGACAGAACTGGGCCCACACAGTGACAGTCACAGACACCGATTTGTGGTCCTATCAGGAAAGGTGGTTTGTGACCTTCATCTCATTAGATCCTTTTAGCTAGCCCTAAGACAGGCTCCGCTATTGCCCTCACTCTATGAAAAAGGAGGCAGACCTAAGTAAACTAGCCTACTAACTGTCCCTTTGTGACAAAAGCGTCAGGCTTCACTGATGGAATGCACAAGTTTGAGCCGTTGAGATGCTGAGAGGGTGAGGGTGCTTGATGCCAAACCCATGGATGATGTCTGGAGCCCACGGGGTGAAAACAGAAAACAGACTCCCCCAAAGGGGTCCTCTAGCCTCTACCATGCACGCTCTGCCACATGTATACCCATGCACACAAAATATGTGAATAAATAAATATAAAATGATAAAGATCAAATGCCCACCCTCACACTACTGGACACCACGATGGGGCTTCCTAGCCCTTGGGCTACTTCATGACATTATGAGTTAGTTGTTCAGGAAACTAGCCATTCCCAGACTGCGTGTCAGACATCCCATAGATTTCCACTGTGAAGGGTTTTACTGCATGAAATTAAAGTTTGAACCAAACATGAGGAAAGTTAGGGGGAGCAAGAGTCGGGGAGTCAGCAGCAGTGTCCCCCAACAATCAATCATGCTAAAACAAATGGTTCTCTTGTGTGTGCCCGAAAGCCGCCACAAGACACAGGAGCCTCTGGTCAGCTCCTGTCTCCCAGGCCAGTGGGAGGCCATGACCAGCACAGTTCCTCTCATTCTCACTGAGCTGTTACTTCATCTTGAGAGAAGGCTTGTCCTCAACCTTTCCTTTCTGCAGCAAGTGGCTCTTGCCTCCGGACTACTCACTCTGACCAGGACCTTCAGGGGAAGGGGAGACCAGAATGGGTAGTAATAGGCTAGAAGAGGACGTGGTGAGGTGGCCCTGGAACTCTCCTGTAAAATTCCTGAGCCCCTTCCCATGTGAATGATATGGGGTTGGGTCCACGCTTATAGTTATCAGACACTTTACAGAAAGTTAGACAGTGACAAGGGCTGTTGTCCCTGTGGAGGGACGTAGCAAGAAAGAGACGTCTGGCCTAGTGCCATGATGCCTTTTGTCTTGGCCTCCATGGTGGCAAAGGCAGGAAGGTCACTGGGGCCAGGAGTTCAAGGACAGCCTGGGCAATGTACTGGAATGAGGAGGAGGAAGCTGTTTGTGGGGGAACCGAAACTATAGTTTAATTTTTACCTCATGCCTAAGATTCGAGCATCTTCTGTTGTACCAGAGAAAAGCAGACATGCTCCTCAGAGTTTAGACAGTTTGGCTTTCACACACAGCATCATGTGTGCAGAGAATGTATCATGAGGAACAACATGTGAGAGGTTGTCCCTATACCCAGCGGAACTGGACATAGCAGAAAGAAAGCTAGATGTCCATCGGTCCCAAATGCATCAAACCATTTCTTATTTACCAGAAACATAGGTATCCCGGACAGGAACACGGGTGTCCCTGACAGCATGATTGACAGGTGTGGTCAGTGACTCCTGCACTGAGAATCCTGGCAAAGCAGGGTCCAGGGGGTGTGGTGTGGTCCAGGGAGGAGTCATATGGTTCAGGGAGGAGTGGCACGGTCCAGGTAGAGACAGGTGAGAGCGTGAGCTCTGGGTTGAAACCCTATCAAGATATGGATCCAACTTGCTAGCTGGAAATACCTCTTTTCTGCAGCCGTGGCCAGACAGTTGTAGATACTAATAGGAGTCATAAAGAAATTGATAATTGAATCAAGAATAGAACTCAAGTGACCTCATAACATGCCTGACATGCTTTCTTCATAAACAGAAAGAGAGCACCACTTGCCATCTGCCTTCATGTCTGTCTGTCCATCTGTCTGTCCGTCTGTCTGTCCGTCCATCCATCAGTCTGTATCTATCTATCTATCTATCTATCTATCTATCTATCTATCTATCTATCTATCTATCTATCTATAATCTACCTGTTTCTCTGTCTGTCTGTCTGCATGCCTGTTCATCTACCCATCTCTCTGTCTGTCCATCTGTCTATCATCTATTCATCAGAAATTCAGACACCATCTCTTCATTCTCCCATCCTTCCCTCTCTCCACCCACTTCATCCTTCCCTCTCTGTCTAGTCATCCAGCTGCAGGACCTTTTCCTTTATTCACCCCTGCCAGTGCATGAGACGCTATGAAGAGATGCCCAAGCATCTATTTCCCTCTCTAGAGGAAGGGTAGTGGGAAACAGAAGAGCTATTGATCTTTGTTTGTTTGGGTTCCTAGCTGTGTAGAGAAAAAGGTTTTAGTCTATAGAACAGCATCATAACAATAGCGAGACCTATGCATTTTTTTCCAATAGGTAATTCCAGGCTGAAGACAATGTATTTGAGAAACAACCTAGTGTGCCATGATATTAAAACAGTAGGCCACAATGACTGCAATCTACCATCTATTGATAATGAGATTACAGTCTCCAGCCATCCAGTGTTCTCCCCTCTGGGTCTCAGCACTCAATTCAGTTGTTGGGGAACACCCATGGCTGGACCAAGAGCAGGGCCTTGATGGTGTATGCAAGACTTTTGCTCACATTTGGTGTAAGAACTCATGTGGCTTTATAAGTACTCACCAAGCCTGCCTAGTCTTATATCACCTCAGGAAGCAAGTCCCTAAAATAACTTGTTCAAAGTTAGAAAATCAGATTTCTATGTACGCATCTGAATCTAATCATGATAGCCACACATATGGTTTGTTTAGTGTATTGAAAGGTTCCTCTCTGCTGCCAAAGGGGAGCATTAACCAAGTTCAGTTATTACTGAACTTGTGAGGCTCACATCTGAAATATTATGTCTGAGTTTGGAGGTTGAATTTCAGAGGCATGTTGGCAAACTACAGTGTGTTCAGAGGGTGGCCAAGGTTGTTAATAATAATAATACTACAAATATAACAGCTGTTGTGCCCTGTGCTGAGCGCGTTTCGTGACTGTCTGCTTTTAATCCTCACAGTATTTTACCTTTGAGCAAGTTGAAGATTAGAAAGCTTGAGCTGCCAAAGGTTTCACAGCAAGTGATGGAGGCCCTGATGTCAAATCTAAGCTTTTACCCACTGGCTGTGCCATGAGGGACCTGGAAAGTGTAGAAGAACTAGGAGTGTCTGGGCTGATGAAAAGAAGAACCGAGTAGCTGTGTGTGTGTGTGTGTGTGGGTGAGTGTGCATGTATGTGTATGTGTGTACACATGTATGTCCATGTGTACACATGTATGTGTGAGTGTGCATGTGTGTACACGTGTATGCCCATGTGTACACATGTATGTGTGTGTGCATGTGTGTGTGTGTACACATGTATGTCCGTGTGTATGCATGTATGTGTGTGCATGTGTACACACACGTATGTGCCTATGTGTGTGGAGGCCAATGACTGATGTCTGCCATCTTCTCTATCAGTGTTTACTTTTTGCACCAGGCTCTCTACCTTTTTTATTTTTTGATCATTTCTTTTATTCCTTTTTTTTTTTTAAATTTTGAGTCAAGGTTTCTCTGTAGTCCTAGCTGTCCTGGAACTCATTATGTGGAGCAGGATGGCCTCAAATTCATAGATCTCTAAATGCCTCTACCTACAGAGAGCCAAGATTAAAGGTGTGCACCACTGTGCCCTCCTTACAGTAGCTGCAATGAATGCTGAGCTCATGTCGGCAGCTAGGCTGGCTGAGTTCTGGGGATCCATGCCCCTGCCCCAGCACCAGGGTTACAGATGTGTACTGCCAGAGACTCAGGTCCTCACATCTGCTCAGCAATCAGTTTATCCTCGGAGCCATCTCCTCAGCCCAAAGGGTAGACGGTTTTGTCACCATTTAAAGAAGTCCTCATCCTTGTAATTTACAATTCAAGTGAAAGCCGGGGGACCTTTATTTCAAGAGTGGAGAAAAGATTGGATACTAAGATATCAAAAGCAATGCTAAGACAGCAAGCTAATGGAACCGGTAACCAGGTTAACCAATGCTAAGACAGCTAGCTAATGGAACTAGTAACCAGGTTGACCAATGCTAAGAGAGCTAGCTAATGGAACTGGTAATCAAGTTACTGTTTTAGTATCTATCTATCTATCTATCTATCTATCTATCTATCTATCTATCTATCTATCTACATATATATATGTATTTATATATATATGCTAAACATGTATGTATGTATATATGTATGCACACACACACACACACACACACACACACACACACACACATATATATATATATATATCTTATGCACATGCTTTGTCTTAAAAGTTCACTCCAGAATGGACATCATATGTTGGTAGTTATCTCTTTCTGCAGGGCCAAGTGACTGAGTCTTTGGAACTATGTGAGCCTTAGGCTTGGCCTCCTATCTCACAGTATCCTTTGAAGGATCCAGTAAGTTGATGTGCTGGAAATGGTTTGTGAGGGATCACGCTACACACACACATACACACACACACACACACACACACACACACACACACACACACACACACGAAGGAGTCAGTAAACAAAAAGAGGATGTATGTACCTTACAGCCCTTTGACTTTAAAACAAAACAAAACAAAACTATCTAATCAAATGGATCAACCTTTACAGCTACTGAGTGACCCAGACATCTGTGGAGTAAATACAGTGGACACGTGACACAGACATATACCAAAGGTCGTCACTATTAGCACAAAGCGATTACTTTTAAATAATCATACTCTACTATTTTTTTTCCCTTCTTTGATGGCGTCTTCCTCAATTTCGTGGTCTGGGTCATATGAATGACTTCTGTCCTTTGGCCTTGTTTTTTTGGCAGATTTCTTCCCATCCTTTGCCTCCTGCAAACCCCCCAATTTCCTGCCCACCCCTTGCCTTTGTACTCGTCCCTCGGCTTGTGCCTCAGCCATAGCTATTTCAGGCTGTGCTTCCCAAGCCTCCGACCTCGTGAGACTGTGTTAGGATTCTGTCCTCGGCGTCCATGGCTTTCTGTAACCACAACCATGATACCTGTCAACTCCCTTGTAAATTTTTTTTCCTCTTCTGTAGCTCATAAGGTGTAAGAATCCAGGGCTTTACCTGGATAAAACAATGACTGATATAGGATTCATGTGAAATATAACGTCATTGCTTTCTTTCAGGCAAACAGAACCCCATTAAACGAATGGGTTCCCCGAGATCTTGTGAGGCAAGTGGAGTCAGGCTGCATACGGATCACCACTGTGTTCATTTCCCCCATTTTTCTCAAGGTGACTCACACACCTCCTGTTAGAGTACTTTCCACTTTCGGTTCCACATCCAGTTCCATTTCCAGGTAGAGAACAGGCAGGATGGTGACATGATGTTCCTGAGAGGACTTACACTGTGTCTGGGTTGAAAAAGCAGAATTTACTGAACACCAAAGTGGTTGAGGGAAGGAGTTGTGCTGCCTGGAGGCAGGGGGAGCAGAGGTAGCCACCTCTCCAGCTACGAGAGTGGGCTCTTATTAAGAGCAGATCCTACATCTTAAAATCTGGGTCATGGAAAGGTCAGAGCATAAGTCTTTCGTGCAACTGAAAGAAACCTCAAGATTATATTGGGGACATCCACAAAATTTAACCATTAGTATATATGTTGAAGTGTTCTTTTTTTTTGTTTGTTTGTTTTTGTTTTTTGTTAGAAGCGAATTTAACGGTTGATTTTGCTTTTACTGATTATAAAACTAGTAACCCTAAACGCATAAGCCAAGTTTAGCTATAAAATCCAGACCTATGCTCCCCCACCTAAGAAGCTACCACGGAGCCAGCAAAGTGAAGTTAAATCACTGAAGAAAAAAAAAGAGAGAAAGAAAGAAAGAAAGAAAGAAAGAAAGAAAGAAAGAAAGAAAGAAAGAAAGAAAAAAACGATGTTGGCTTTAGCAACTATTTCTTCTTAGATTGAAACCAATACTACTGTGTGTGTGTGTGTGTGTGTGTGTGTGTAGTATGCATATGTGTATTTCATTAGTTATTAATTCATCAATGAATCACCTAGTGTCTTGCCTACAAATCTCTCCTCGAGGCAATTTTCAGTGTCAGAAATAGAGAAAATTATCAACATACAGTATTTGCAATTTGTCTCATTATGAGTTGAACAAAGTGTATGAAACACCACCGTATCTGGAACACTATAATAGAAGAAAGAGCAGAAGTCGCAGGCAATGTGAAGAAAGAAGGTCTAAATTAAAGTGCTTGCCCATCCATCACACCCCACAGCAAAGAATAATGGGGAGCTGAGCCTTCGTCTGCCATTTTCTTCACGAGTAAAGAGAGATAAGTCACCTCTCAAATGAAGACATATATTTCTGGGAATCGATAGTCATAGATTATATTGTTGCACATGCATGCGAATAAACATCTTTGACTACATACATCTCTATATTTCTACCTGCATGTGAAGTTTTGAATACCTGAGCCACCTCACACCTTTTCTCATGAGAAAGCATCTGAGACGGCACTGCTCGAATCCTGGCATATATAAAATTTATGAGGATTTATAAACATGATCGTTATCGATCGATAAGTCGTGAACTAAGCTAATAATCCAAGTTTTTAAAAATATATAAATGCAGGTTCAAAAAGGAAAAGAAAACATGGAGGGAGAGGAGTCTCACAAACAAAGTATATTTGTAAGTGTGCATGTGCAAGCGTGCACACGGAAGACTTTCAGAGTAACAGTGGAAAATCCAGCAAATGCAAAGCCGCTGCAAATGAACTCTCCAGAATAAGGAAGTTATATTTCTATCGATGTGGGCACTTCGGACAGTTTTTCTACTTTGGAATGCCAACTGTTCAGATGGACACGCTTGTTTTCAATTTCAGAAGGTATTTGTTAATTTTAACAAAAATAAAAAGCAGCATTGAAAAAAAAATGAAGGTTCACAGACTTGAAGAGACAAAGAACTCCAGGCAAACACGTGGTCTGGGCTTTGCCAGATGCTCATTAAAGTGCTAAAACCTTCGTGAAAGGTTAAGATGTGCTTAGGTACTACATGTAACACACTACATGTCAAGTTTCCGAGGCGTGTTCCACTCTCAGAAATCATATTGTTATGAAAAAAAATGGTGAGGTCCAGAAAGATGGCTTGGAGGGTGAGGTGTTTGCCCTCAATTCTGATGACCACAGTTTGATTCCAGCACTCTTGGGATAGAAAAAGAGAACCAAGTTGTCCTCTGACCTCCATACTGTGCCATGGCGTGCGCGCAAGCACACGCGCACACACACACACACACACAAAGAGAGAGAGAGAGAGAAGGGGAGGGAGGGAGAGAAATGTTTATAGAGAAAATGTGGGATTGGAGAGATAGCTCGGTGGTTAAGAGCACATACTGCTCTTGCAGAAAACCAGAGTTCAGTTCCCAGCACACACACTATGTCCAGTAACTGCAGTTATAGGAGGATCTGACTTCCTCATGTGGCCTCCACAGGCATCCACACTTGTGTGCATCTACCCACACACAGCCACACACAATTTTAAAATAATAAAAACATCTATTAGAAGAGTAAATTATGGACCTTAAGTAGCGCCTTCAAGTCCATAAACTTCAAGTCCATAATATCCATTAGAGGAAGCCTACTTACAGAACAGCCAGGATTCAGAAATCCGAGGGCTCCGGCCCAGACAAGATCTTGCAAAGTCATCAAAGGAAAAAAAAATCATCGTAGGCATTACCAGTGATAAATTCCTTTTGTGGTTGCTGAGTGCGCACAGAGGTTTCAGTGGGACCTTTACAACCATTTTTTTCCTAGGTTCTTACTTATTAATGCTGTCCCTGAACAGATTTTGAGAAGCCGTTGCAATGGAAAACCTTCACTTAAATCCAGGCTTTGAGTTGGGATCTACTCCTTCTCAATGAAAAAGAAGAAAACCATACCAAACTTCCCTGTCACTACCCAAGCCAGAGAACTATCTATCACAGGAATCTTGGGTCCTGAGAAACAGATTAGCCACCTCAATAAAATACTGTAACCACAGTTTGAGACAAATCCCCTGTTACACAGAACGTCAGAGGTCAACCAACATGGCAGGGAACCCGGGATATTTATCACTGGCCAAGCTTCAAAGTGAGTTTTAAATTTTGTCAGACATGAAAAACTGCTGCCAGATGGTGTCAAGATAATTCCTCTCTGTGTTAAAAACACACTTAGATATGGTCGATAGTCAAAATTAAGTAATTAGTCCAAACACCATACACACCTGGCACCATTCCTACTGACACTTAGGGGTATATTATGAGGACTTCTGTACTTTCGCAGATAAGGTCATCCCCAACTAACACAGCCCAGTAGCTAGCACAGCTGGGAAGAAGTGGGTTGCTAGCTGTGGCTCAGACCAAGACAGCAGGAAGAGACAACATGGTATTCCATGTTGTGAAGGACAATGAAGAGATCTACTCCCTGCCTTCCTCACCTCCACTCCTGCCCCTTCTCAGCTGAAAGAACAACTTTATTTACTGTTGGGCCTTGTCATCCAGAAGGATTCCTATTTTTTACATGTGTGTGTGTGTGTCTGTGTGTGTGTGTCTCTGTCTGTATGTCTGTGTGCCTATGTGTTCGAGTGTGTGTGTGTGTGTATCTGTGTGTGTGTGCATGTATGTATGTGTGTGTCTGTGTGTGTGTGTGCTCGAGTGTGTGTGTCTGTGTTTCTGTGTGTGCGTCTCTGTGTGTGCTCGAATGTGTGTGTCTGTGTGTGTGTGTGCATGTGTGTGTGTGTGTGTGTATGTGTGCGCTTGTGTTCTAATCAAACTCAGGTCATCAGGCTTAGTGACAAGCATCTTTACCCACTGAGCCATCTTTCTCCTACATTTTCAGTCACCATATTTTGTGGCTAAACGTCATTCTTCAATTAGCTAGAAAGGTAGCACAAACAATTGGAAACTCTTTGGATGTGAGAAACCATATGAAATCATTTGGAATATAAATAAAAAACTTAGAAAATAATAATAACAATAATAAAGAAACCATATGCTAGTGATTCACAACATTTGTAAAGAAGAAAGAAAAAAAGAAAGAAAACAGAAAGAAGTAGACCATGAGAAAAGGAGAGTATTAAAATGTCCAGTAAAATTAACGAGAGGAAAAACTGTTAGAACGCACAAAGATAGGTTATTATGAATTCAATTTGTAATATGTTTGGCTTCGAAATTACTTTACAGCTTGAATTACATTTAATGGTGCAAATACTGGTTCAGCCCTGGTCTATTGTGGCATTTCACTGGACAAGTATAAGATACAGAATCACAAGCTGGTCCATTGTTAATATGAAAATCACATTCTGTTTTAAAATGAGGGACGAAAGGTGTTGGTTGTTTCTGGCTGTGGCCTATCCCACAATGCTGAGAAATATTCTACTATCCTCCCTAGACATAACTGGGGTTCCTGTTTCCCCCACAGACCCTGTCTACTGTATCACCACAAAGGAAGCCATTCTGACAGGTAACATGTCAGCCTTACAGAAAGTTTTCTTATTAGCCAAATTGTGGGAGCTCTGGTTTCATTTCCTAGGGGGAAAATCAGTGTGGCTAGGACTGTATTTTCCCCGCACCTCAATGAAGCACAATAAAGATTTATTTTATGCTCCAATAATCACTGGCAAGAGCCCGATGCTTCCTTCTGCCATTTCACAGGGAGCAGAGCTCTAAGATCCGGGAATCCGGAAGCACACGAAGATCCGGGAATCCGGAAGGCAGGCGGGGTAAAGGGAGGTCACAGCGGGCAGGGCAACCAGAAAACCATCCGGGGCTTTGAACACAGAGCTTGTAAACGAGGACTGTTTTGTAAACTTATTCTTTTTGTCAGGGTTGCGTAGGTTCTCTTTGCTCATTCCACAAATCAGGCTGATTATTATTCCAATCACCAGAGGAAGAGAGAGTCACATTAATTTGTAGTAATTAATGGCACTGACGCGTTTGACAGCGCATGTTAACAAGCCCCTTTGATTGTTTGGCTCTCTAACTGCGGCCCTTCTTGTTTGCGTCACCTCCAAGGAATTCATGATATCAAAGCTTAGCGGCATCTGATACTTGTCAAAATGCAATTTATAAAAGTTTAATTCTTTTATTGATTTAGTTTGGTTTTGATGCCTGCAGAGTCAGTTCCCTTGACAGAACTTAGCGGATTCAAATGCTTGTCACCATCTCGGCCTCCTTTTTACAGGGAACAATTGCCACGGGCCAAGCCAACAGGCATGGTTTAATTGCCATTAATTAAAAGCATAAATCTCTTTTTTCTTCAGTTGCTCTGCTCTTAAAGGGGGCTGCACATATCTCTCTTTTCCTGTGTTTGTCAGAACACCTTCTGGCAAGCAAAGTTAACCCGTTCCATCTTGCTAAGCACTTTCTGGATAATCTTTTGAAGCATCACTCTTGTGATCTGATATGAAATGCATGCGGTCCGGTGATATTTAACAAACTGGATTCCTTCTTTATTGCTGTATAATGAGGTCAAATGAATCCCTCCATGGGTTGTATACATGCTTAAATGATTTTTTGCATCAAATTCCTTTTGACAGCAAATAAAGCAGGAGCCAAGCAAAACATCAGCTACTTACAATTGGAAGGGAGGGTCGGAAGATTGGAGGGAAATGAGCTTTTTAAAACAAAAACACATATGTGCTTTTTAAACATTAGGTGCAAGGAACCTTCCAGCAAAATAAGTCTGCCTGGTCATTTTTCAGATTGGAAGCAATTAGTGAGATTCTTGGGATAAGGGGAAGTGCTGAGCTCGACAGAGTCCAAATGATTATACAGTAAATATTATTCCCGTCCCGTTTACCTTCTAGTATTATCATTAAATCTATTTCATTTAGAAGATACCCGGTGATGTTGTGAGCAAGGCAAAAATAATGAGGAGAACTCATCGCTCACTTTGATGGGGGAAGTTAAAGAGGGTGGAGAAAGTGGGTAGGTTCTTCTTCTTCTTCTTTTTTTTTTTAACTTCACCACAATTATCCTATGAAATGATTATCCACCAGGCTTCGCCCTTCAATGGCGGTGTCAAAACAATTCGGTTTCCCTTGCCTGCCAAACGCCTTCCCGTCCCCCCTCAGCCCCGCCGCGCCGTGGAAGTGTCGCTGTAAGCAGATTATTGCTTTAAAGCATTTACACATATTAGTTTTGCTGCACCTGCCAGCTTTATAGCAGGACCGCCGCGACGCGGAAGTCCTCGCTTTATGTTTAAAGAGGGGGAAAGTTAGTTGGGCTCTGGGCTGCTGGGCTGCTGAGAGCTTGGATACCTTATGCATCTGTGTTCACCGGGTCAGGCCGGGGAGAGTGATTGATTTTTGGCCCAGTGCAACGGGGGTGGGGGGGGTGGGGGTACCTGGGGGTGGGGGTACCTATAAGAACGCCTTGACGCTTAATTGGGAATTGGGAGCATTCTTGCTGCTGCTGCTGCTGCTGTTGCTGCAGCATCCGGACAGTCCAGGCTGCCATACACTGGCTGAAGTGATGACCCCGGACTGCAGCGGAGTCCGGGGCCGCCAACCCCAGCCCTCCAGGGTGACCTACATACCGCCAGTTCCCCGGCGCGTGCGTGCGGGAGCGGGAGCGCGCGCGCGCGCCTGGATGTGGGGGCGTGTTTTT